>JADBJO010003971.1:60000-77500 GCA_016801955.1 Conus betulinus | reverse complement strand
CAGGATTATTTAGATTATAGAGAAATATCAAGTACGTCCAGGGTGATTCACATTATAGACAATATGGAGTACGTGCAGGGTGATTTAGGTTATAGAGAAGCATGAAGTACGTCCAGGGGTGGTCGAGATTCTAGAGAAGCATGAAGTACGTCCAGGGTAGTTTACATTATAGAGAAGCACGAAGTACATCCAGGGTGGTTTAGATTATAAAGAAGCATGAAGTACGCCCAGTCATTTAGATTGTAGAGAAACATCAAGTACGTCGACCGCTATTTCCATTATAGAGAAGCATGAAGTACGTCGAAGGTAATTTAGGCTATAGAGAAGAATGAAGTACGTCCAGGGTGATTTAGAATACAGAGAAGCATGAAGTACGTCCCGCGTGATTCAGATTGCAGAGAAGCATGAAGTACGTCTAGGGTGGTTCAGATTATTGAGAAGCATGAAGTATATCCAGGGTGATTTAGAATATAGAGAAGCATCAAGTCCGTCCAGGGTGATTTAGACTATAGAGAAATATAAAGCACGTCCAGTGTGATTCACATTATAGAGAAGCAAAAAGTACGTCCATGGTGGTTTAGATTATAGAGAAGTATTAAGTACGTCCAGGATTATTTAGATTATAGAGAAATCAAAGTACGTCCAGGGTGATTCACATTATAGACAATATGGAGTACGTGCAGGGTGATTTAGGTTATAGAGAAGCATGAAGTGCGTGCAGGATGATTTATGTTATAGAGAAATATGAAGTAGTCCAGTGTGATTCACATGATAGAGAAATATGAAGTACGTCAAAGGTGGTTTAGATTATAGAGAAACAGGAAGTACGTCGAAGGTGGTCTAGATTATAGAGAAATATGAAGTACGTCAAAGGTGAATCAGATTATAGAGAAGACGTACGTCCTGGGTGATTCAGATTATTGTGAAATATGAAGTACGTCCTGGTTGATTTAGATTATAGAGAAATATGAAGTATGTCCAGGGTGATTCACATGATAAGACGTAAGATGTCACGAATCAATAATCTTTTCCTTAATCTGTACTGTCTCATGTAACCGCGTAGCATACGAAATATCGCTCCGCATTACATGACATACGTCCAAGCAGATTTAGATTATAGAGAAGCATGAAGTACGTCCAGTTTGTTTTAAATAATAGAGAAGCACGAAGTACGTCCAAGGTCGTTCAATTATAGAGAAGCATGACGTACGTCGAAGGTGGTTCAGATTATAGAGAAGCAAGAAGTATGTCGAAGGTGATTCAATCACAGAGAAGCAAGGAGTACGTCCAGGGTGATTTAGATTGTAGAGAAGCATGGAGTACGTGAATGGTGATTTAGTATATAGAGAAGCATGAAGTACGTCCAGGATGATTAAGATTATAGAGAAGCACGAAGTACGTCCAAAGAGATTGAGACCATAGAGAAGCATGAAGTACGTCCAGTGTAGTTCAGATTATAAAGAAGAAGTACGTCGAAAGTGATTCAGACTATAGAGAAGGAAGGAGTACGTGCAGGGGTGATTTAGATTGTATAGAAGCATGAACTACGTCCAGGATGGTTCAGATTATAAAGAAGCATGAAGTACGTCAAAGGAGATTCAGATTATAGAGAAGCAGGACGTATGTCCAGGGTGATTCAGATGATGGAGAAGCATGAAGTAAGTCCACGGTGGTTCAGATTATAGAGAAGCATGAAGTACTTCGAAGGTGGTTTAGACTGTAGACAAGCATGAAGTACGCCCAGGGTGATTTAAATTATAGAGAAGCAAGAAGTACGTGGAGGGTGATTCACATTATGGAGAAATATGAAGTACGTCCAGTGTGATTCACATTATTGAGAAACATGAAGGACGTCCAAGGTGATTTAGATTATAGAGAAACATTAACTATGTCTAAGGTGATTCACATTATAGAGAAATATCCAGTACGTCTAAGATGATTTATATTATAGGGAAGCATGAAGTACGTCCAGGGTGATTCACATTATAGAGAAGCATGAAGAGCGTCCACGGTGATTTAAATTTATAGATAAGCAGGAAGTACGTCCAGGGTGATTCAAATTATAGAGAAATATGAAGTACGTCAAGTGTGATTCACATTATAGAGAAATATGAAGTACGTTCAGGGTGGTCGAGATTATAGAGAAGCATGAAGTACGTCCAAGGAGATTTAGATTATATAGAAGCATGAAGTACGTCCAGGGTGGTTTAGATTATAGAGAAGCTTGAAGTACGACCATGGTGGTTTAGATTATGGAGAACTATAAAGTACGTCCAGGATGATTTAGATTGTAGAGAAATATGAAGTACATCCAGGGTGGTTTAGACTGTAGACAAGCGTGAAGTACGTCCAGTGTGGTTTAGACTGTAGACAAGCATGAAGTACGCCCAGGGTGATTCAGATTTTTTTTTTGAGAGAAGCATGAAATACGTCAAGGAGATTTTAGATTATAGAGAATCACGAAGTACGTCCAGGGTGATTTAGATTATAGAGAAGCATGAAATACGTGCAGGATTATTTAGATTATAGAGAAGCATAAAGTACGTCCAGGGTGGTTTAGATTATAGAGAAGCATGAAGTGCGTCCAGGGTGATTTAGGTTATAGAGAAAAATGAGTACGTCCACAGTGATTTAGATTACTGAGAAGCATGAAGTACGTCCAGGGTGGTCTAGATTATAGAGAAGCATGAAGTATGTCGAAGGTGGTTTAGATTATAGAGAAATATGAAGTACGACCAGGGTGATTCACTCAAGGTGATTTAGACTATAGAGAAGCATGAAGTACGTCCAGGGTGGTTTAGTTTATAGAGAAGCATGAAGTACGTCCTGGGTGGTTTAGATTATAGAGACAGCCATTCCAGAAGTGTCACTCACAATTGGACCGACCTGCACGTGGCAGTTTTCAACGCTGTCTTCATTAACTTCATGGCTCTTAGAACAGAAATGGAAGAAGTACACAGTAATGATAAACACAGACAGTATCATTTACTTGAAGCTGCTTTCCAGGCAATATTCATCATACGTCACACATTGCTGGCACCGCACTAACTTGACAAATCCAGCCTAAGAGCGTATGACCTAGAAATTGTACGAGAGAGTTTTCGAATGTCTGTAATAATCAGAAAGAGGTCGGATGACCGTGTTGTGGCAGTGGGTTAGAAAAACTAGTTCACTTTCTGATTTATTGCAAAGCCTACAAGAATATCCCAAAAAATATTGTTCAAAACTGGATTTTCGTGTGGGTGTTCCTAATCAAACCCGCGTGACAAGCAATCTTTCAAACTGCAATGGAAATGTGTTGAGAGGAGTTATGATAATTAATTTTTCAATCTCACTCAACAAACATGAGTAAGAAAAAAAAATCAGAAATGATTACAAATGACGACTAACTCTAAAGTGGAACATTCAATACACACACACACACACACACACACACACACACACACACACACACACACCCTGGACTTGAGCACAGATATACGTGGGAGTTGGTAAATGAAGCTGGTGGAAAGAGGGGGAGGGGGGGGGGGGGAGAGGAGGGGAAGGGATGGAGAGAGCAAACGGACGTGTGCTTGAGCGTGCTCTCGTGCATGAGTGTTAGTGTGGCGCGTGAGGCATGCACGCGCCTGTGTGCATTCACGTTAAAAGAAATAAGTGATATCCAAGTGGTTTGAGATAAGCGGGGGGATTTCTATATTTCATCCTCTTGTCTTTAGGGCTGCAACACTATACAAACAATAAACATTTGGGTTTTTTTGTCATTCTCTCTCTCTCTCTCTCTCTCTCTCTCTCTCTCTCTCTCTCTCTCTCTCTCTCTCTCTCTCACGCGCACACACACACAGACACAGACAGACAGACAGACAGACAGACACACACGCTGACTGACTGAAACCAATTTATTGTCAGATTAACTCAAAGTTGTACTGACAAAAGTGTACACACACACGCACGCACGCACGCACACACACACACACACACACACACACACACACACACACACACACACACACACACACACACACACACGCATGCAAACACAAATGTAAATGCAGTCCACATTTAAATACGTACACTCGGGGACTCCATATCTTTAAGGTTTAAAAATGCAAACACAAAACAATTTCATGTATGCATATACAACTGTCTCCATCTCTGTCCCTGTTTCTACGTCACTGTCTCTCCGTCCGTTCGTCCGTCCGTCTGTCTGTCTGTCCCTCTCTCTCTCTCTCTCTCTCTCTGCTCCTTGATTCTGACGCTCTTTTTTCTCTGTTAAGATCGAGGGATTTCCACAAGGCAAGTAGACATGAACATGTATCATTTTGGCCTATGTCAATATACACAGACCTATGTCAATATACACAGACCTATGTCAATAAACACAGACCTATGTCAATAAACACAGACCTATGTCAATAAACACAGACCTATGTCAATCAATATTCAATATACACAGGCCTATGTCAATATATACAGGCCTATGTCAACATACACAAGCCTATGTCAATATACACAGGCCTATGTCAATAAACGCAGACCTATGTTAGTATACACAGGCCTATGTCAATAAACGCAGGCCTATGTCAATATACACTGGCCTATGTCAATATACACAGGACTATGTCAACATACGCAAGCCTATGTCAATGTACACAGGCCTATGTCAATATACACAGGACTATGTCATATACACAGGCCTATGTTATATACACAGGGCCTATGTCAATAAACGCAGGTCTATGTCAATATATATATGCAGAGGCCTATCAATAAACGCAGGCCTATGTCAATATACACAGGCCTATCAATAAACGCAGGCCCTATGTCAATATACACAGGCCTATGTTATATACACAGGCCTATGTCAACATACACAGGCCTATGTCAATATACACAGGCCTGTGTCAATATACACAGGCGTATGTCAATATACACAGGCGTATGTCAACATACACATGCCTATGTCAATATACACAGACCTATATATCAATATACACAGGCCTATGTCAATATACACAGATCTATGCCAATATGCACAGGCCTCTGGCGGGTGAAGAAAGGTCGGCAGCGCGGCCTACGAGAACATTATCATGACAAAGTCAGGTGCGCTGACAACATTTGATCGTCCACTTACACACGCCATTAACATCGCAAGAGATGGGATCGGGAGAGAGCCGTGAGAAAGCTGGGAATTTACTCAGGTCAAAAATAGAATGGGATGTTAGATATGGAACCCTCTTACATCAAAATGGCATGCGATTTATCACTGTCCAATACAAGTGATCAATGTTCAAAGCGACGGTGACATATTGGTGTTTGTCTCGATGTGTGTCAAAGCGGCATTATCCCTGGCTGTTTGTCATGTTTTGGTTAATAGAGCTGGATAAACTGTGTTCAGACAGGAAAGCATAGATAAGAAGAAATAACAAGAAAAAGACAAAAAGACAACTGAAGGAAAGACAGACAGACAGACAGACAGAAACAAAGGACAAGAAAAACAAAAACAAAAAAAAAAACAAACAGAAAATGAGAACAACGAGATTTTTTTTTTTTTTTCGTTTTTTTTTCAATAGTCTGTCTGCCTGTCTCTGCTATAGCCCTGCCTCCTCCCTCCCTCTCTCTCTCTCTCTCCTCTCTCCCTCTCTTCTCTCTCTGTCTCCCCCCCCCCCCCCCCCCCAAAACCACACCGCAGGCCCCCCAACCTTCAACGCGTTATTTAACAGTTTTCTTTCATTTCATGTACAGTTCCCTAAGTATGAAGATGGAATATTTTCGTCAAAGCTAGACCTATAAAAGCATTATCATCTTGGTCTCTGTCTCCACAGACAGACCGATGGCGGGTCAGAGGATGACTCCAGCTCCCAGCCAACGATTCTTGCGCAGTGGCAAGCGATCATACTTCATTTTTTTCCCTCCATTTTTTTTTCTCTCCACATATCAATGAGACCGGAAAGAAACGAAAAGGAGTGCTCGCCCTTTTCTCCATAAACTTGGAAAGGGAAGTAAGATAAGTGGTTTTCTTGATAAGAGCTGGTACGCAGTTTATTCATGTTGGTGCGCAACAGGGTTGTTAGGCAATATTACCTGTTGATTGGTTATTTGTTAGAATGTTTTCTCGTTTTTAATACACTAGCTTCTCCTATGTCAGCAAATTTTGAACGTGATAATATACATAAATGTTCGGTTGAGTCTGTGTCGCCATACGTTGGTCTTACCTGTATGTTTGAACACAGAATTATCCCTGGGGTTTTGATTGATAAATGCCTACGTCTGGGTATTTGTCAGAATGATTTGGGGTTATCCAGACGTAGGAAGCACGCCCAGTTGGTTTTCAAAATGCAAGAAAACAAACGGTGACTGAGACAGGTAAAATGGTGACATCATCTCTCTCTCTCTCTGTCTCTCTGTCTCTCTCTCTCTCTCTGTCTCAGTCTGCCTGCCCCCCTGACTACCGGACAGCCTGCTGTCTGCTACTCTCTCGCTCTTCCTCTTTCTCCTCTCTCTCTCTCTCTCTCTCTCTCTCTCTAAATACTCTGATAAGAAAAGTAAATCGACTACGTTTGACAGTTTATCTTGAAAAGACAAATGTCATGAGGTTTTCTGTGGAATGGTGGACGCAGGGTACCAAGGAAGGATGGTGTGATGAAATCGACCAAGTTCCTACAGTAACTCACTCATATGGGAATGCTTTCCACAACAACAACAACAAAAGGTGAGTTAGACCTGGTTAGTCTGAAGTTCGCAGGGAAAGGCAGAGAAGGTACAGCAGAAAGTTAGATCTAGCTGCAAAGTGAGGCGACTGCAAGCGGAAATCTACACAAATTGTCAGTGTAATTAATAGCGAACCGCCCAGAAAACGTAGACACACGAATCACAAGACAAAACACGACGCGTTTCGACCTCTTCGGTCTTCTTCAGGCAGGAAACCAAACACTCTGGACAACGAAAATGAACGAGCAATCACTTATCTTCATTCACTTCAGCGCAAGATGGCCGTTGATTCAACGCCCATCTTCCGCTGAAGTGAATGAAGATAAGACCATGAAGATAAGTGATTGCTCGTTCATTTTCGTTGTCCTGAGTGTTTTGAATCTTGCCTGAAGAAGACCTAAGAGGTTGAAACGCGTCGTGCTTTATCTTGTAATTCGTTTGTCTGCGTTTTCTTGGCGGTTCGCTATTAATCACATCTAAAATTTACTGTAGAAAGACTTAAAGTCTGAAAAATAGGAGCCATAGATTCCAGTCTTTCCTGGAAGCTGTTTGATTCTCAAATTACAATCGATTTTAAAGTACGCTGCTGAAGTATGGAGCTTGGAGTAGGAATGTAAACAGACTGAAGCAATGCATACACATGCTATTTCAAAAGATTACTGAATGCTGTCTTGCATGACTCAAGCGAACAAGCCTGTGGAGAAACAGGAAGATAACCATTACATTTCAGAACTTCCATGAAATGTGCTACATGGCTATGGGTTGTTAATGTACCTATGACTTTGCCAATAAGCAAATGGCATGCCGCTATTTTAACACGAATCTGTTCAAATTTAACAGGTATTTGAAATAATTCCACCAGTAAACATGGGCAAACGAATCACAAGACAAAACAACGACGCGTTTCGACCTCTTAGGTCTTCTTCAGGCAAGATACACAACTCTCAGGACAACGAAAACGAAGAACGAGCAATCACTTTATCTTCTCACGTTCGGCGCAAGATGGGCGTGGGATGAAAACTAGGCCGTTGGGACAGACACAATGTGGATTAAAAATAGTACTTCCAAAGTGAGGCGACTGCAGGCGGAAACCTAAACAAATCTTTATGAACAAAAATAAAAAATCTAAAATGAGGCAGGGAACAGTAAACAGTAACTGAAGAACAAGTAGGGTAACTCTTGCTTCCTTGACGAAATAAAGACACGCCCATAACTCCAAAGGAATGCTGCTTACGACACCGAATCGCCTAGCAGACATGACAGCACAGAGCACACAGAACAAACAAGGAGACATCCAAATAAATAAATAAATAGATAAATAATAATAAACAAAAATATAATAATAAAATAAAGTAAAAGATAAGAAGATAATAATAAATAAAAAGGATTTCAAAGCTTGCCCATATACCCTATACCTGACACGTCCACACAGCAACAACTGGAGGAAAAAAAAAAACAAACACAAATCAACTTTTATTCAAGACTGGCACAGCCTTTTCGATCTTGAATAGAGTCAAATAAACACATGGACGATCAGTAACAGAGACAGGTAACCTCGATCTGACTGGCATGAAACGAAATCTTAAATGAGGCAGGGAGCAGTAAACAGTAATGAAAGAACAAGTACGGTAACTCTTGCTTCCTTGACGAAATGAATGCACGCCCGTAACTCCCAACGAACGCCCGGCAGAAATGACAATACAGAGCACACAGAACAAAGAAGGAAACACCCCAGCTAAAAAGATGCTTCCACATAGCCCACATAGCCTGCCCCTGACACATCTACACAGCAACAACAACTGGAGAAATGAACAAACACAAACTAACGTTTATTCAAGACTGGCACAGCCTTGTCGATCTTGAATAGAGTCAGACAACACAGACACACACAGACACACACACACACACAGACACACACGTTATAGTGATAATCCTGATTGTAACCATATAATGATGATAGTGAATGATGTAAGAGGCTGGGAAAGTCGTAGGGTGGGATGAGTCTGTTCGTTTGAACTGGGCATCTAATTTTCACAAATTTTGTCTATCAATAGATTTCGGACATGCTCAAGCAAAAGAAGCTGGACAAGAGAATACTTTCACTGCTGAATTTAAAGAAAACTTATTTCAAGTAGCAAACAAAACTGGCATGAACAAATAGACGGTAATGTCCATCATACGTGGTACTATATTATACATTTTAGGAAGGGGAAATTCATCACATGTCACAAATTATTGGCACAGAGGTAACTTTACAAAATTCAGCCTAAGAATACGTGGCTTTAAAAGATTGTCAAAGGTGTTCCTTAAATACCCATAATAATCAGACAGACGTCAGCGGATCATGCTGTGGCAACGGGTCAGAAAAAGACGTTCACTTTCTGTTCCCTTGCCAAGCCTGCAAGGATATCTCAAAGAACGCATTGTTCAAAACTGGAATGTTTGTGTGGGTGTTCCTTGTCAAACCAGTGTGGCAAGCATTCTTTCAAACTGCCATGGAAAGGTAGTGAGAGAGCTACAATATTCATTGCTCTCATTCTGCAAATAAAAGAGAAACAGAAGTGTTTACATGTGACAATTAATTCTGTATACAAAATAATCCTATTTCTGAGTGTTTGTTTTTTGTTTGTTTTTTTTTCCCTCCACCATCCTCGTCTTTACCTTTTTTGTCTTTTGTATTTTTTTCCTTTGTTTTCCTTTTTTTCTTTTTTGTAAAGACTTTTTTTTTAAGTGGGGCTTCCATCCTTTTTATTTCCCACTTTTTTCACTTTTTTTTTTTTTCTCTCCAAAGCCTCACACACCATACATTGTGTTTTCATCACCGAACGACATTCGCTTGCTGTTTTCATTTTTTCGAGTTTGATCTGAGTGTGCATATTAGATGGTGGAAAATGAGGGTGTAGGAAAGGAAATGGGGGGGTGGGGGGGGGGGGGGGGGGGGGGGGGGGGTTGAACGTACGTGCGTATGTGTGTGTTTTATCAGTGTGAGCGTTTGAGTCGGTGTGTACGTGTGTAGTGCGTAAGCTGCGTGCGTGCGCGTGAGTACGTTCATGTCAATAGTGGTACGCAAGCTGTAGGAGATGAGCGGTGAATTTGTATAGATCCCTTTGTCTAAAGGGCTATAGCGCTATATAAACAGTAACAGTTTTTTCATCGTCCTTCTTTGTCTGTCTGTCTATCTCTCTCATACATACACACACACACGCGCGCGCGCGCGCGCGCGAACACAAATGTAAATGCTGTCCTCATTCAAATGCGTATCATTTCATGTATATATGCAATTGTTTCACCCGCTATCTCTGCTTATCTGACACTGTCTGTTTCTCTTATCTGTCATCTGTCTATCTGACTCTCTCTCTCTCTCTCTCTCTCTCTCTCTCTCTCTCTCTCTCCACCCCCCCCCCCCTTTCAGATCCTCATGCCACCAACTAAAAAAAAAACAAAAACAAAAAAAAACCCATGTGTACGTGTGCATGCATGCATGTGTGTGTGTGTGTGTGTGTGTGTGTGTGTGTGTGTGTGTGTGTGTGTGTGTGTGTGTGTGTTCATGTCTATCTGTCTGTCTGTGTCCTTATCTCTGTCTGTCCGTCCGTCCGTCTGTCTGTCTGTCTGTCTCCTTATCTCTGTCTGTCCGTCAGTCCGTCCGTCCGTCTGTCTGTCTGTCCGTCTGTCTGTCTCTTACATTACTATACTCCGCCATGACACCCGCCGTTCTCCTGCATTCTGCAGTAAACGCCCTTTTTTTTTCTCTGTCTTTGTCTTTTTTGTCCTTCGAGTCTCTTTGCTTTCAGCCAGACCCATCCAATTGGTCCCTGCATGCCAACAAGGGATATGACGAAAGCTGCAGTACCCAGCGAACGATTCCAGTACAACTTACTATATTTCATCCCCCTGTGTAGGCTACACATCAACAAAGCTTGAAGCCACAGGAGAGAGGGGAGGAGAGAGAGAGCCCTTTGCTCTGTAGGGTGGATGGGAAGTAAAAGTGAAGGACTCTGCTCGCAGAGTTGGGTGGGAAGTAAAATGTATCTGCCGTAAAAAATGGGTGATCCATCATTATCTGGCAAAAAAAAAAGTGATCCATCATTATCTGGAAAAAAAAAAAGGTGATTACCATTATCTGCCGCAAAAAAAAAAAATGGTGATTTATCATTATCTGGCCACACAAGAAAAGGTGAATTTATCATTATCTGGCGCAAAAAAAAAAAAATGATGCTTTATCATTATCTGCCGCAAAAATTGGTGATTTATCATTATCTGCCGCAGAAATGGGTGATTGATCATAATCTGCCGCAACAATGGGTGATTTCTCATTATCTGTCGCAAAAATGGGTGATTTATCATTATCCTGTCTTCTGGGTTTAATTTTTTCTGGCCAACCAACTTGGTTTCCCTGTGGCACTTCATTTCTAAAAATTAAAAAAAAAAGAAAACAAAAAAAAAACACGCCAGAAGAATAAATAAGTCAGACTGAACTGTGGCCTGCTGGAGGTCTGCTTAAACCTGTTGTTTGGGTTTGCTTGTTTGTTTGTTTATTTCGTGTCTGGCTGTTTGTCAACATGTTTTCCTGAAAACAAGAAAAAAAAAAAAACAGTATAAAATGAAAGGATATTTTTGTTTTTGAAATAAAGGGAGTGCTTCAAGCTCTTGTTCTGCTTAGAAAGGAGGACAAACAGAGAGAATGGAGAGAAAGAATATAAACTGAGTGGCTTACTTGTCTGCTTGCCAGCCTCTTCCTCTGTCTGTCTGTCTGTCTGAATGTCTGTCCGTCCGTCCGTCTGTCTGTCTGTCTCTCTCTCTCTCTCTCTCTCTCTCTCTCTCGCTCTGCTTCCTGCCTCCCTCGCTCCCTCTCTTCTTTTTTTTTTTTTTCTCTTCTGCTATGTCTCTCTTTTTCTCTATTTTCCTTTTCTCTCTCGCTTTCACTTTGCACTAAATCCCCGCGCCCCCTTCCCAGCAACCCTCATTCTTTCATAATAAAAAACGATTTCCCCCTTGAATCTAGATCGTATCTTTACCTTTAGAGCCGTCGAAGACGCAAACGTATTGTGCTGGCTTACTCATATGCAGGCCTATGACTTGTGAAAGGAAGGCTGCCCTGCAGAACCTTGCAAACGACATCATACATCAACCGTGTGCATCGACCATGTTTCATCCTCCCGTGGCAAACGTCACTGAGACCGGAAGAAATGGAAGAAAGTCAGAGAGTGCTTGCCCTTTACTCTGGAAATGTAAGCCGGGAGGTGAGGCGCAGATCCTGCTCCAAACAGATAGTGTGCGATTCATCATGGCCCCAGTCTGCTTGAAGTGCGCGGGGTTAATTTTCCCCCCAAAAAAACTGGTTCTCCTCTTTCATCTGATTTTGAAAATTGTATTGAAAGGAAATGTTTAGATCGAAATGCGATGCTTTTGTGTCTATCCTCAGCACGCAAAATCATCTGAGACTGGTTTTTAAAACACCCATACCTGGTGATCTGGCATAACAACTTTAAAAAAAAAAAAAGAAAGAAAGAAAGAAAGAAAGAAAGAAAGAAAGAAAGAAAGGAAAGAAAGGAAAGGAAATAGATTGTTTTGGTTTTTCTAAGAAGCAAGTATTCATTTATGTAATTATCTGTTTATTTACCAATTCATTTTACATGGCCTGAAAGAAAGAAGGAAAAAAAAAAGAAAAGAGATAAGAAGGGCAGACAGAAAGTAAGAAAGAAGAGAGAGAATAAAGTAAGAGAAAGAGAGGCAAAAATAAAGGAGGAAAGAAAATTGAAAACAAAGAAAGAATGAATGTAAGTTTACTAAAGGGAGAAAGAGGGCTATGGCGAAATGAGGAAGAAAGGAGAAAACAAACAAACAAACAAACAAAAAAACTAATAGTGAAAAGCAATAAAGTCAAAGATCCGGAGAAAGGTTAGAAAAAGAGAGCACTAACTCTCTCTCTCTCTCTCTCCCCCCCCCCCCCCCCCCCCCCCCCCTTTCCCCCCCCCCCCCCCCCCCCCCCCCCCCCCCCCCCCCCCCCCCACTTTCTCCTCCCCTCCCAGCACTTTTCCTCCCGTCCCTTGTTCTTCTCATTCTTAAATGAACGACGACTTTTTCATGAGTCAAGATGGAGTATGCTTACTTTTCTTCAGCAAAATCTCAGTGAAAACACAGGATGTCGTTCCACGTAGAAACAAGCCTCTAAGGCAGTGACTGAAAGTCTGCAGACCCGCGTAATCCACAACGACCACTGGCTTGGTGCATGGATCCTTCTTCTTCTTCTTCTTCTTCTTCTTCGTTCACTCAGACAGGAATCCCAGAGGCACTGACGAAGGCTGCTGTACGGCGGAGGCCCTCCAGTGATCCATCAAGCTTTTCCCCTCATCGGTGTGTCGGCAGGGCAGGTCTCTGCCCTTATCTTTGTATGTGTGGAACAGTGGGAGAGATATGAGGGTTAGCTGCGATATATGTCAGGCTTGCCTGGTCGAATTAGCAGTCCCGGACCAACTGGCGATGTTCCTAGCAGGATGGGGAGGGATAACGGGTGGTACTGTTATCTCCACTGAAATACCCCGTATATCCAATGACAGGAGCATCATGCGATCAAGAGCCGCGCTATAAGCTCTTAGCCCTGGGAAAGGACACCCCAGTGAACAAAACCATCTCCAGCTATGGACAGATAGCCGGGTAGATTGGACTCGTCAGCCCAGTAAAGCAACCAGTCTAGGAGAGCGTTCACTCTGATATCAAAACAGCCGAAGTCGGATGTGCGGGTCCAGAGTTGTCAAGGGCAGCACAACGCATCCACACTCGTACGTCAAACATGGATCCTAATCTATCTCCCCTTTGCGCACATCACTGGTATGACCCTAACATGGACTGGAGGAAGTGGAGAACTGTGGTTTGCCTTCATTGTGTAAACATAGGACACTGTGGCAGAGGTGTGCGTGCGTGCGTGCGCGGTCGCGCGCGCGCGCGCGCGCGCGCGTGTGTGTGTGTGTGTGTATTTACGTCTGTGTCTGTGTGTCCGTGTCTTTGTGTAGCGTTAGCGTGCAGTCCAAATTTAAACATTTGCGGATGTCGACGTTGTCTGCGCTATTGTTGGCGAGCAGAAACTTGCATACAATTTTGTGATGTGTGTGTGTGTATGTATGTGTGTGTTAATAATAAAAAATCTAAAACAGAAACGTTTGGCTCCGGGAACCTTTCCATCGACAAAATCTATGACGTAAACAGACAAACATTTGCACCAGATGGAAATGACATAAAACAGTGGCAATCCTTCTTGTGGCTAGCCTACGACTTTTCGGTGGCAGTGGCTTTGTTTTCGTTGTATCGTAAAACTGGAAAAAGGCTGGCGCATACCCACTGAAGACGAGTTTTATACTCTCCTCGGGTCATGCTACAGCAATAACGACAGGGCTTCAATGCCATCGTCTATGCGTTGCTTTTTCAACCAACGTATCCGACAACGACAATACTCTCGTTATGCTGAGTAGATTGGGCATCACGCACCTTTCCGCTGAGTTTAGTTTTAGGTGAGGATACATCACTGTTTCTTGCAACAACAACACTGCACCATTCCATACCTGTGCCAAAAAAAAAAAAAAAAAGAAGTTTACAGTACTACTTTATGTTTGGTTCGTCATCGATCCGATTATTTCTGGGTTTGTCCAGACGCTGGAGTGGAGAGGTGTTATGAATACATGTGTGAGACTTCTGACGTCTTTGTTGGAATAGTCTTTCTCATATAGTCAAGTTCTTATCATCTTTTTTAGAATCGTGAATAGTCAACAGAGTTGAGACTTATTATCAATTCTTCTTGTCACTGAACACTAAATCAGCAAGACTATATATCCATTTGTAAGAGAACATACAGACTACGCATGGTGTGTGTAAGGGACTGGTTGGAGAAAAAGAAAAAGCAAGCAAGAAAGAAAACAACAACAACAACAACAACTCTTGTCACTGACAAAGTGGATTCCAATCTTCATTCAGTGAAAGATTCTTGTAAAATGTGGAACAGGCAACTGATGTGCAGATGTCAGAAACAGGACTCTCCTCCATATCTTCTCTGGGATTCATGTTGGCGTTTATTCTTACTCTTGGTAGCATAGTGTTAAGGATTGCTTAGTGTTAAGGGACCACGAAAAAACGAAAATTGATAAATCTAATGTCAGCGTGGCCCATCAACTTTTGGTTTATACGATGGGGTAACACAGAGAACAAAGAGAAGAGACATGATCATGGAACCGCTGCTTGAAAACGACACATAAATACACCAACGTGACTGTAGTGTGACACACAGAGATCGTGTGGAACAACATGTCAAGTTCATTTTCCGGCAAACGCAATTCTCCTCTGTGGCCTGGTTTGGGCTACAGCAGTGAAAATGAACGCTCACATCGACCTTCGTGTCTGTCCTGAATGTACGCTCAACACGGACATCGTCTCTGGGTCTGTGTTTCATTGTTTGGTGCACGGAAATCGTCTCTGGGTCTGTGTTTCATTGTTTGGTGCACGGAAATCGTCTCTGGGTCTGTGTTTCATTGTTTGGAACACGGAAACCGTCTCCGGGTCTGTGTTTCATTGTTTGTTTGACGGAAATCGTCTCTGGGGTCTGTGTTTCATTGTTTGTTACACGGAAATCGTCTCTGGGTCTGTGTTTCATGTTTTGGTACACGGAAAACCGTCTCCGGGTCTGTGTTTCATTGTTTGTTTGACGGAAATCGTCTCTGGGTCTGTGTTTCATGTGTTTGGTACACGGAAATCGTCTCTGGGTCTGTGTTTCATTGTTTGGTACAAGGAAATCGTCTCTGGGTCTGTGTTTCATTGTTTGGTACACGGAAATCGTCTCTGGGTCTGTGTTTCATTGTTTGTTACACGGAAATCGTCTCTGGGTCTTTGCTTCATTGTTACACGGAAATCGTCTCTGGGTCTTTGTTTCATTGTTTGTTTCTCTGTCATCTTCCACGCCCCCTTTGCTCCGTTTCCTGCCCTCATTCCTCTGCAGCACTATGTCCATACTGCTTCATACTGCTACCCCCCAGCAGCGCTATGCCCATACTGCTCCTGCTTACTTTCCACCTAACAGCACTATGCCCATACTGCTCATACTGCTTAATTCCCACACAACAGCACTATGTCCATACTGCTCATACTGCTCCTGCTCCCCACACAGCAGCACTATGTCCATACTGCTCATGCTGCTTAAGAACTGTGGAGAACTGTGGTTTGCTTCCTTCTGTAAGACACGGTGACAGAGAGATATGTGTGTGTGTGTGTGTGTGTGTGTGTGTGTGTGTGTGTGTGTGTGTGTGTGTGTGTGTGTGTGTGTGTGTGTGTGTGTCCTTCATTTAACGTCTATCCACTATTCGTGATATTAGACAAGTGTGTGTGTGTGTGTGTGTGTGTGTGTGTGTGTGTGTGTGTGTGTGTGTGTGTGTGTGTGTGTGTGTGTGTTGTGTGTGTGTGTGTGTGTGTGTGTGTGTGTGTGTGTGTGTGTGTGTGTGTGTGTGTGTGTGTGTGTGTGTGTGTGTGTGTGTGTGTGTGTCTGACTATGTGTCAACATGCACTCTTTCTTTTCTTGTAGGTGCATGGTACATATTGCAATACCAATCTTCTTATTAGTCACACATTTACGTTTTTCTTTAATCTTATAAGTATTTGTAAACGCTTAGGGCTTATTTAAGACTAAGCGCCATATATAATCATTATTATTATACTTAATACTAAAACTCGACTGTGTGTTTTCACTCTCGAGTCCACACCACATTTATCTCTAAGCTGGACCTCGCTCAAAAGAAATGAAACTTTTTCCCCTGTGCTAATCGCTACAGATGATGATGACGAAACTGGTGCTATAGATTTCATTCTGGGTCTGTGTCTGCTTTGATATGACCTACGCTTCCCCCCCCCCCCCCCTTCCATCTTTAACGTATTCCAGCGTTATCCATGCCCGAGACATACACACATTTGCAGAACTGGGAGTCTGGAAATTGGAGCAGCACTTTCAGCTTGGCATCCATTATGTGGATAAAGATTAAGCTGATGGTTTCAGTCTTCCTTCTGATTCCATCACACAATCAGCTCCGGGAAGGAGGCGGACTCCGGGGATTAGATTTAATGTTTGCGTCTGGCTATTGTCAGACATGTGTCAGAAACACACACACACACACACACACACACACACACACACACACACACACACACACACACACACACACACACACAACGTACGTAGCCTCTATGCGTAGCCTCTCTCTCTCTCTCTCTCTCTCTCTCTCTCTCTCTCTCTCTCTCTCTCTCCCTCTCTCTCTCTGACTTGTGCACTTTGCAATGACGGAAAAGAAGACGAACTGCATTTTGTTTTATGCTGCTGCAAGTTATCTAGTCTAAGAGCGCAATATTTACCAGTTAAGTTTTCCAGGGATCCCTGTCAATTTCGGTCAAGTCTGCTTATGGCATCTCGGAATGAACGTGTAGTAAGAAATTTCTCAATCTACTTGTTCAAGGCATTTCAATTTCGATCAGTTATGACTTCGTGAATGAGAATTTCATTCAGTTTTTGATGTGTTATGTAAAAGTCATACATTGTTGTTACTTTCTCTATACCCCGTTTATAAGGGCAATGGCCTTTGTGTGAAGTAAACCATCTGAGTTGAGTTCTGAGTTCTCTCTCTCTCTCTCTCTCTCTCTCTCTCTCTCCCTCCCCCCCCCCCCTCTCTCTCTTTTCTCCTTGCCCCCCCAGCTTCCCAACCGCCCATCTCTCTCCTCTCTCTCTCTCTCTCTCTCTCTCTCTCTCTCTCTCTCTCTCTCTCTCTCT
>JADBJO010003971.1:52500-55000 GCA_016801955.1 Conus betulinus | reverse complement strand
GGTTGTGTGGCTGTATCAAGATGTCACAGATACCAGCGCTTTTACACGTAGCTTCCAGAGAGAATGACGGACAGTTGATGGTAGAACTCGGAACTGTCAAGCTCCTAGCGGTGACAGATTTCATTTCAACAGAATGTTTAGTCCTTTTTTTTTTTTTTTTTTTTTTTTTGCCCACATACATTTAGGTGCACATTGAAAGGCATTTGAAACGCATCATGACAAGATTTCAGTTTGGGCAAGTCCAATATCTGTTGGGATCTTGGCGTTTTAGAACACACGTCTGAATCCCAATCTGGCTCTCTGCAGGACGGTTCATGTTGTACATATCAGTATGGATTGTTGTACAACCTAATCCTAACAAGATCGGTACGAACACCTTCCTCACCTTCACGTGGCTACATAAAGCGCCCAGAATGGCCTATAACATCCACGATTTTTATATATCTTTCGGCCAGGGAGTAACCCGAGCGGTCTCGGGTTCATGGGACGTAAATTTCATCCAAGCCTATTAACAGTGTTGGTGCTAGTGATAATTATCCACAGTTTACTGAGAGGACACATTGCCTTCGTACAGGCCCGGTGGTCGTTCATTCTGTTTTGATGGCAGCACGTGCCTCGACTAGACCTGTTAATTAAGAACAACCCCCGGACAGCAGTTTTATTGGTAGGTCGGTCGTTTGTAACCTGGCTACCTTTCAGTCTCATCCGACGTTTTGAAGAATTGACGAATGGTATTGGATGGACATCTGTGATTACGCGCACATGTACATGGGTGAAAAACATGCGGGGGCTTACACACACACACACACGCACGCACGCACGCACGCACACACACACACACACACACACACACACACACACACACACACACACACACACCAAGAACACACACACACACACACACACACACACACACACACACACACACACACACACACAACAAGAACACACACACACACACACACACACACACACACACACACACACACACACATGCGCGCGCGCGCATGCACGCACACACATATGCACGCAAACATACACACACAAGCAAAACAAGAGCACACACACACACACACACACACACACACACACACACACACACACACACACATACACTCAAGTACACACACACACACACACACACACACACACACACACACACACACACACACACACACACACACACACACACACACTATGTCGTCAACTCCATTGCCTCACTCCGTATCTTCCTTTCAGGCTCACCTCAGCGCGCACACGATGCCTTTGCTGTTCAGACAGGTGATCTCCCGGCTCTGGTAACCAATCAGATGCGAGGTGACGTCATGCGGGGAATCCCTCCTCAGTTTGCAGGGCCCCCATTCTCCCAGGCGGTAGGTGAAGGTGTGCGCGAGCAGTGGTGCAGGGCGACATGTCGGAAAAGGGCGGGCACTGCGCGCCTCCGTGCCTTGGGGGCACCACTATCCGCCTGGTGCGCGTGCGGTTAATCAGCTGACACGTGGCGTCGCACTCGGGCCAAGAAGAGAAGGGCGTAACGACGCAGTCCTGTTTGCACTGCAGCGCGCAGGGTTCGGAGCTGGGGGGGGTTTGGGCTTGGCACTGGCGCAGAGGTAGGTGTCCATGGGTTCGGGGCGGTCCCGCCTCTCGCAGTTGACCTGGCGGTGACGCACGCCGCTGTTTCTGCCGCAGGAAGAGGCGCCGGACTGCCGGTGACAGTCGCTCCAAGAGGGACACCACCCACTCTACGTCGCGCGCACTGACCTCTCTCTCCACCTCCCGGTGCACGTGCAGCAAGATGGAGGGATCGGCCACGCCCTCCTCGCGATGACCAAAACTCTCTGCTCCGCCATTCTGTTCGGAATTGGGTACTCCTGAATGTCGCCCGGAATTTTCAGGTCCGGCAGTTTCCCTGCTGTTTTCTGATCCGGTGTTTTGGAATTCGCTGCTTCTCTTGGAGGTCTTAGGTCTAGTCTTGCGTCCGGAATGTTTCGACTGGAGGTCACCCTTTGAGATTTCCAGTGCAGTATTACGCCAGGTGTGATTAGATTCGTCGCTAGGGTTCGGGTTTTTCAAACCCGTTTTTGACTGTTGTTTTCAGACCGGTTAGCTGGGAAAAGGTCCAACAGTTCTTCACGATTAGACAGGTTCTGCAAGAGTTCTTGCTGCCAGGAACGGTCCGAATTCTGAAGGACTGGTTGTCCCAGGGTGGTGTCTTTTCTGCCATGGTGGTCAGCGTTGTTCTGAACTGCTGATGGAGGTCTCGATTTGTCCTGAACACTCCGTTGTTGAGATTCGTCCGTTTGTCTGCGATGTCTAGATCTGGGTGCGCTCTCCTCTGATTCAGAGCTGACCTTACCAACGCCAGGTGCTGCTGTACCTAGTTTTAGTTGTAGCCGAGAGTTGTCTGCTACACGCTCGTGTTGTAGAGAGACGTCTGCGTCTTCTTTTTTTCCTAAGTCGTCTCTTTGGTCGTGTGCGTATTGGGTGTTTAGCTCCGCAT
>JADBJO010003971.1:32500-45000 GCA_016801955.1 Conus betulinus | reverse complement strand
CCTGTCACACGGGTCACCTCTTTGTCACGCTGTCCCTTTCCGTCTTCAACTGTATTCACAGTGTCCTCCCCTCTATCGCCCTCCTCCTCCACAGTTCCTTTGATCATTCCACTGGATGGCTTATCACTAGTCACAGCATCTGCCCCGTTGTCACTTTCTCCCTTCCCACTGCCACATTGATGCCCACATCCCACGACATCACACTTGCAACATCAACAGTCGAATCAGTTTACAACTCAACATTTAGTGGGGGTAAGATTAATGACACTGTCATTGTCTGCAATGTGTGTGTTTCTGTTTACAAAGACCGAATCGTCTACATTCACCGTGTTAGCACAGTTTAGTTTACAAACATATTTGTCAACACCAACATGTAGATAACGTAAATGACACACGGGACACGCATTCTGCCACATTGGTGGGTTCAACTCCACATCTGTTCACACACTTGTTTACCTCATCTGCATGTGAATTAGAAGCGTGCGTATCATGACCACATGGTGATACTTTTCATTGTGATCCTTGTCTGTTACGACAGCGCAAATTAAAGGCACAGGGCCGTCCGAACCTCTGTCCCCACTGCACAACGGTTGTCATGACTATCCAGACCAAATTGATCACTTTCAATGACTAAATGGTCATTTACCACAGAAAGTTTTTTTTTGTTTGGCTCCTTGCATGTTTCAGATGAGGGACAACTTTTCTTCTAATTTCATTCACTCTCAAAGAAAAGTCCTCTCTGATAAAAATGTCACTATCCTTTAACTTCAATCTAGCTCTCAGAATTCTATCTTTATCTTTAAAGAAGGTGCATGCAGCCACTATGGGAGGAACCTGGAATAGAGCTAAGACAGTGCACTCGATCAGACTGGACATCAGCACAAAGCTCTAATTTATTGGTGATCAAATCATTTATCCGATCTTCACAGTCTTGCCACGACTTGTTCGGGACACGTGACACTCCGTGAATGATGAGGTTGTTTCGCTTAGAGCGACTCTCACAAGAAAGACAGCAAGAGAGAGAGAGAGAGAGAGAGAGAGAGAGAGAGAGAGAGAGAGAGAGAGAGAGAGAGAGAGAGAGAGATGAACAAAACGGAATGAGCCATCAAACAATTTGATACATATGAGAGGACAGACAGGCAAACAGACAGACAGACTGTGGGAAAGACACATAAAACAACGCATACAGGCACAAATAAAACGACAGACAGAGAGGCATTCCACCAGAAGCAGATTGGTTTGGCCCCAAAGCAATCAGATAGCAGAGGACAACGACAATCTGAAAAAAGACTGACCTTTTCTTTAATGGCATCACTAACCCCCCCCCCCCCTTTCTGGGCATCCCTTCCCTCTCTCAGCGTCTCCTGCCACTCCCCACACACCCATTCCATCCCCTTCCCTTCTTTCCGTCACCTCCCTGACCACCTCCTCCACCATCATTCTAGCCATGGCACTGGCATACACTTCTCTGGCAGCATGCCACTGTGGCCACAGAGGCAACATCAGAGCACACTTTGCACGGGTGTGGGGTTTACGTCATGCTGAGGAAAACATGCCTTCTCTCTCTCTCTCTCTCTCTCTCTCTCTCTCTCTCTCTCTCTCTCTCTCTCTCTCTCTCTCCTCTCTCTCTCTCTCTCCTCTCTCCTCCTCTCCCCCCCCCCCCCCCCGCTCTCTCTCTCTTGATTTTCACTTGTTGTGTGTGACACACAGAGACGAACAAACAAAAGAAAGAACTGTTGCAGATTTTTCTGTCCCTAACAGCAATGTAAAACCCAAAGCTCAGACTAATAATGTCAAAGACCTCTGGCACGGAATCTGAAAGGGAACTGGACCACGCAAACAGATAGCAAGCTCTTTCAGCCTGCCCCTGGTCAGCCATAAAGAAGAAACTGCTTTGTGCGGACTATACACAGGCCACTCTTTTCACATCCACATGTTCCTTTTAAACAAGAAGTACGCTCTCTGTGGTGCATTCTGTGTCATGTTCCTACGGACTTTTTAAACGTACGTGTCAGACCAACAGTTTGATGCAGACTCCATGAAAAGCCCTTTAAGAGATGTCCCACTTGACGTTATTTCTAGTTCCTAGAAGAGACAAATATCTTTATTTGATCTATGAGTTTACAGAAGAAAAACATTTCGAAGCCGTCTGTGCTGTTTTTAGAAAATCTAGGTTAATGTGTGTGTGTGTGTGTGTGTGTGTGTGTGTGTGTGTGTGTGTGTGTGTGTGTGTGTGTGTGTGTGTGTGTGTGTGTGTGTGTGTGTGTGTGTGTGTGTGTGTGTGTGTGTGTGTGTGTGTGTGTGTGTGTGTGTGTGTGTGTGTGTGTGTGTGTGTGTGTTTCGAAGTGTGTGTGTGTGTGTGTGTGTGTGTGTGTGTGTGTTAATGTGTGTGTGTGTGTGTGTCTGTGTGTGTGTGCGAAACTATTTCGAAGGAAACTGACTTTGACGAGATGACAGTCTTAATAATGACCTGTAGCAGTAACCCACAATACAAACAACATGAATTAAACAGAGATGAAAAGAAAAACCTAGAGGAATAAAAAGAGAGAGAGAGAGAGAGAGAGAGAGAGAGAGGGGGGGGGGGACAGAGAGAGAGAGAGAGAGAGAGAGAGAGAGAGAGAGAGAGAGAGAGAGAGAGAGAGAGACAGACAGACAGACAGACAGACAGGCAGGCAGACATGCAGGCAGCCAGAGAGATGGACAGACAGACACGTAGAGAGATAAAGAGAGAGAGGGGGGGGGGGGGGGGGAAGGCAGCAGAGAAAGAAAGAGAGACAGGCATATATACAACCAGATGTCGACTGATAGAACACAAAACCGAATCGAAAGAATAGAATAGTGACAACATAGAAAAATCGACATCTAGACATTGTTTCTCTCTCTCTCTCTCTCTCTCTCTCTCTCTCTCTCTCTCTCTCTCTCTCTCTCTCTCTCAACACACACACACACACACACACACACACACACACACACACACACACACACACACACACACACACACACAGCTCACCCTCTCAACACACAGCTCTCCCTCTCAACACACAGACACACACACACGCGCGCGCGCGCACACACACATACGCACAAACTTACTCTGTTCCTCCTGGCACCAAATCTATTCATCTTCCCCTCTGCCCGGCAGGGTACACACCTTTTGATATCAATACGCTGAGGTTTTGCGTAATGAATCAAGTTTTTATAGACAGGCACAACTGGACTGTTCTTAGAATTTGTATTGCAGAGTTGTTTTTGAAATCTGCGTGTCGTGTCTGAAAGCCACTCCTCCTTGTTTTCTTTCATAATTATGACTATTGAGACACATGCTAGTTAGTTCCAAGCAGATACAATCAAATGGAAAGAATGTGTCTATTTGGTTAGGGCCATCTGTTGCAGGAAATGGGATCGTGGGTGAGCTCCAAGCCCTTATATGTTACGTAAAGAATGGGGAAGTTGTGTAATGTTGATTTTGAGTGATGCCAATGATGGAAATCTTTGTTGAAATCAAGTGAAACGCTTGGTGGAGGTCAGATGGGGAAGGGAGGGGTGGGTGGGTGGGGGTGGTGAGGTGAGAGGGGGACCGATATTCAGTTTATTGTAATGTATTTTGTGCATCACGGGTAGTTTACTTGCAATGTATGTTGTCTATCAGAGGTAGTTTATTTGCAATGTATGTTGTGAATCGGGGGTAGTTTATTTGTAATGTAATCTTGCCAGATGAATATTAATGACCAAACTGTTTTTTCGAACAAACTCAATGATTTCTATTGTCGTTTTGAAAGAAATAATCTGGGTGGGACGGTAGACAATCTGGTAAAAGAGCTAAACAAAAGGATCAAAGACAAGGGAGATGAACAAGACTTTGAGATCCATGGGGATGTTATGAAGTCACTGTTTTTGAAACTGAATATCAGGAAATCAATGGGTCCAGATAATATCAATGGAAAATTGCTGTAATGTGTGCTTCTGAACTTTGTAATGTTTTCTGTAAGATTTCAATTGGTCTCTTAAGGCATGTTCTGTACCCAGTATCTGGAAAAATTCCACTATCTGCCCTGTCTCAAAGAAAAGAAACCCTACAACATTGAATGACTATCGCCCTGTAGCTCTGACCTCCATAGTTATGCAGTGCTTTGAAAAACTTGTTCTCCATCACTTGTTAACTTTTGTTGGTCAGTACCTTGACTCCTTTCAGTTTGCTTATAAACCCCATAGAGGTACAGATGGTGCTATTCTAACTCTCCTTCACGATGCTTTCTTCCACCTAAACAAACCAGGTTCTTTTGTGCGTATTCTTTTTATTGATTTTTCCTCTGCTTTTAATACTATACAGCCACATCTCTTAGCTATGAAACTGCTTGACTTAGGTGTTGACCCAAAGCTTACTTTATGGATTGTCAGTTTTCTGTGCAATAGAACTCAGTCTGTTCATTTTCAGTCTGCACTATCCTCTGAACGTTCGACTTCTACTGGTGCACCCCAAGGCACAGTTCTGTCTCCCGTTTTGCTTATTTTATATACTAATAATGACTAGAGGCACAGAGAAAACTCCACTCATTAAATATTCTGATGATTCTGCTATTCTAGATATGCCAAACTCTGATTCAGTTTACTTTGACGAAATCAAAAAGTTCTGCAGCTGGTGTAAAGACAACTTTCTTGCCCTTGATGTGCAAAAAAAAACAAAAGAAATCTTAATCGATTTTCGGAAGAACCCGGAACCTGTGCCAGACCTTATAATTAATGGTGAAGCTGTTGAACGAGTGAATGAGTATAAATATCTGGGAATGACTGTCGATGATAAATTAGTTTTTGATAACAATGTTACTAAAATCCATAAAAATTGCAAGTCAAGAATATTCTGTTTGCAAAAGCTACGAAACATTGGTGTTAACCCTGTAATCTTACAAACTTACTACAGATGTTGTGTTGAGTCATTGCTCACTGCTTCATTTATGTGCTGGTATGGAAGTTTGGGTGTGAAGAGCAAGCGAGTATTGAATGATGTGGTGAATGTGTGTAGCAAAGTGATTGGAAGGAAGCAAGCTGGAATGCAAGAATTATATGACAGACGAGTGGAGAGGAAAGCAAGAAAGATTGCCAGTGATGATAGCCATGTTTTAGCAAAATGTTACGAAATGTTACCATCTGGAAGTCGTTTTAGGACCCTTTTAGTCAAATCTAGGGCGCAAAAAAAACTTTTATACCCAGGTCGATCCATCTGTTAATTCATGTCTTTTGTACCACTTTTCATGCTTAGTAATGTGAAGAAGTGTGAGAGGGACGGAGAGAGAGGCGGGAGGGGGGGGGGGGGGGGGGGGGGGGGGGGGGGGGGGGGGGGGAGGGGGGGGGGGAGAGAGAGGGGTGTGTGGTTGAGGGTGTGTGTGCTTGTGTGGAGATATGTGTATTTGCATATAATATGTGCTTGTGTGGTGTATATATTTGCTTGTGAGTGTAAGCCTTTAGGTGTGCTTCTGTATGTGCATGTGAGTGAGTGAGTGAGTGAGTGAGTGTGTGTGTGTGTGTGTGTGTGTGTGTGTGTGTGTGTGTGTGTGTGTGTGTGTGTGTGTGTGTGTGTGTGTGTGTGTGTGTGTGCGTGTTGGAGGGTGGGGGTGTTGGACTGTACATGTAAATTCTGTAAGTGGCCACTTGATTGTGATGATTCTTGTATCAAGCATGTTGTCTTGTGATACTGTTTATTATGCACCTATCTTAATTTCTCATCTTTTGAGATAATAAAGTATTAATATCATCTCATATCATATCATACCATGTGTGTTGTGTGCATCGGGGGTACTTTATTTGTAATATATGTTGTGCATCGGGGCGTTAGTACTTTATTTTCAATGTATGCTGTGCATCACGGGTAGTTTATTTGTAATGTCTGTTGTGCATCGGGGCTAGTTTATTTGTTGTAATGTCTGTTGTGCATCATCATGGGTAGTTTATTTGCAATGTATGTTGTGCATCATGGGAAGTTTATTTGCAATGTATGTTGTGCATCATGGGAGTTTTATTTGCAATGTATGTTGTGCACCGGGGGTAGTTTATTGCAATGTATGTTGTGCACCGGGGGTAGTTTATTTGCAATGTATGTTGTGCACCGGGGGTAGTTTATTTGCAATGTATGTGTGTGCATCATGGGAAGTTTATTTGCAGTGTATGCTGTGCATCGGGAGTAGTTTATTTGTAATGTGTGTTGTGCGTCACAGGTATATATTTGCAATGTCTGTTGTGCATCACAGGTATTCATTTGCAATGTCTGTTGTGCATCACAGGTATTTATTTGCAATGTTTGTTGTGCATCACAGGTATTTATTTGCAATGTCTGTTGTGCATCACAGGTAGTTTATTTGCAATGTTGTGTGCATCACAGGTAGTTTATTTGCAATGTCTGTTGTGCATCACAGGTAGTTTATTTGCAATGTCTGTTGTGCATCATGGGAAGTTTATTTGCAATGTCTGTTGTGCATCATGGTAGTTTATTTGCAATGTATGTTGTGCATCACAGGTAGTTTATTTACAATGTCTGTTGTGCATCATGGGAAGTTTATTTGCATTTGCAATGTCTGTCTGTTGTGCATCATGGGTAGTTTATTTGCAATGTCTGTTGTGCATCATGGGTAGTTTATTTGCAATGTCTGTTGTGCATCACAGGTAGTTTATTTACAATGTATGTTGTGCATCACATCGGAAGTTTATTGCAGTGTATGCTGTGCATCGGGAGTAGTTTATTTGTAATGTGTGTTGTGCGTCACAGGTATTTATTTGCAATGTTGTGTTGTACATCACAGGTAGGGTAGTTTATTTGCAATGTCTGTTGTGCATCATGGGTAGTTTATTTGCAATGTATGTTGTGCAACATGGGTAGTTTATTTGCAGTGTATGTTTGTGCAACATGGGAAGTTTATTTGCAATGGATGTTGTGCATCGGGATGAGTTTATTTATGCAATGTATGTTGTGCATCATGGGTAGTTTATTTGCAATGTATGTTGTGCATCATGGGTAGTTTATTTGCAATGTCTGTTGTGCATCAAAACACGTGCATGGATTATACAGCGTTTTGGCGCACATTCCTATTTGCACATATGGCCCGAGCAACCTTGTCATCATCAGTGGTAGCCATGGCGCTGGCATTCTACTTTACAACCGTTGCCACAGCAACAACATCGAAACAAACTTTTGCTGCAGTTTGAGGCTTTCCTGACGATGAGGAAGAAGAGGATTTTTTTAATATTTTTTTTTTTATTTAAAGTCTCTAAGAGATTCATCTTTTTGCCTATGTCTGTGTATTTAACTGCCTGTGTCTCCATAGCTGTCTGTCTGCTTTCTCTCTCTCTCTCTCTCACTCTCTCTCTCTCTCTCTCTCTCCATCTCTCTCTCTCTCTCTCATAGATCCATCTATCCATCCGTAGTGCATAGACCCATTCATCTATATATCTATTAAACTAATTATCTATCTATCTTTAAAAATCGATGAAGATAAGGAAATCGATGAAGATAGGAGACAGAGAGAATCTCTCTCTCTCTCTCTCTCTCTCTCTCTCTCTCTCTCTCGTTCGAGAAAGAGAATTAATAGAAGACGACAGAAAAAAAAGAAAAAAGAAGAGAGCCAGTCAGAAAGAAAACCAATGAAAGAAAAGTTTAAGAACTTACCGAAACATAAGGATTTCGACAATGTAAAAATCAATATTGTTTTTCTGACTAAAAGGGCAGCGGACATGACACTTCAGTGTGTTGATTGCATCGCTCTTGGCCTTATTTTTTACCTGTCGGTTTAAGTTCTGATTCTGGTTTAAGAAACATCCAACTACGGAAAAAAAAAAATGAATTGGGCTACATAAACTTGCAGGTATAATAGGAGGCAAATGAACAACAATGTTTTTATTCAGTAGTATTCCTGTGTACGTCATGCTTTCCCTATAGATTTTCGTTCATAATTAGTCTCTCTGCCTCTACTTCTCGCCATTCCCTCTCCCTTCCACCTATGTCTTTCTTTCTTTTTCTGTCTCACGCTTTGCACTCGCCAGATTGGTGTGTGTGTGTGTGTGTGTGTGTGTGTGTGTGTGTGTGTGTGTGTGTGTGTGTGTGTGTGTGTGCGTGCGTGCGTGCGTGCGTGCGTGCGTGCGTGCGTGCGTGCGTGCGTGCGTGTGTGCGCGCGCATGTGTGTGTGTGTGTGTGTGTGTGTGTGTGTGTGTGTGTGTGTGTGTGTATGCGCGCGCGCGTGTGTGTGTTTGTGTATGTGCGTGTGTTTGTGCATGCGCGTGCGCGCGTGCATGCGAGCGTGTGTGTGTGTATGTGTGTGTGTGTGTGTGTGCGTGTGTGCGTGCGTGCGCGTGCGTGCGCGTGCGTGCGTGCGTGCGTGCGTGCGTGCGTGTGTGTGTGTGTGTGTGTGTGTGTGTGTGTGTGTGTGTGTGTGTGTGTGTGTGTGTGTGTGTGTGTGTGAAATATGCACGTAAATGTATGTATACACGTGTATGTATATGTATTTTCTTCGCTTTCTTCTTCTGTCTGTCAAGTTCACACACACACACACACACACACACACACACACACACACACACACACACACACACACACACACACACACACGCATACGCGCGCGCGCTCGTTAGGACACGTGTGCATACAAACATAGGGATATAGATAAAGAGACAGACTGACAGAGAGACTGATAGATATTTGGCATACAACGCATGTCTGGAAGTGAGTGGTTGTGCATGTTGAAATGATGTGTGACATGGGTGCCTGTTCTGGATGTGTGACCTATGTAAGTAGAAGAGTTGTTTGAGTGAGTTGCGTGTTTCTCCTACGTATTGAGCTCCATTGCAGTCGGTGCAGTACAGCTGGTACACGATGTTTCTTGAGCTGCAGGACATCTCGTGGCGAATGGTGAATGTCTCGCCACTAACGTCACTGCTGAACTGACGTGCCTCTACTACACACGCTCCTACATATGACACAGCGTTTTATGGTACATCTGTGGCTTCCAGGGTTGTCTCTTGTGGAGAAAGCATGGACGGCATCAGGATGTTTTGTATACTACTTGAATTTCTTTCTCCTACTATGGGGAACTCTGGCATGGCTTGTCTCATCCTGTTGCTTTCATGAAAGGCTGGTCGCTGTTGTTGCAGCCACTGACGTAGAGGAGAATTGGCAGGGTTGTGAGTGATGATGAATGGGACCCTGTTCTAGGGAGTTTGGGTCCTCCATTCCAGGGTCTCATTACGTGGGATGCTGTTGACTCTTTATATGGCTTTCTGGATGGTGTAGGTACTGTACCCTCTACGTTGAAAGTGCTTGGCGATCTCTTGGCAGCGAACGGTGAAGGTTTCATCCGTCGAGCATAACCTGCGAGCGCTAGCATCTGGCTGAATAGTATGTTGTTTTTGCATACCTTGGGATGACAAGATGAAGCATGTAGATATGCATGGGCGTCTGTCGGTTTTGAGAAAAGATCTGTTGGAGGAAGCCTTCCTTGAGGATGATGTTGATGTCCAGGAAGGGGATGGAGACAGGTGATGACTGATAGGTGAACTTGACAGTGGGATGGAAAGTGCTGATGAATTCAATGAAACTGATCAAGTTCCTCCTTGAGTTTTTGTCCACAGTAGGAAAATGTCATTTACGAACCGTTTCCAGAAGCAGCTGTCGACGACAATGGGGCTCTGAGTGAGCAGGCTGGGCTGTCCTCTAACCATCCCATGAAGATGTTTGCCATGGTGGGGGCCATAGGGGTTCCCATTGCTGTCCCGAATTCTTGTTTGTAGATGCTGTCCTCAAAGTGGAACACGTTGTTTTGTAAAATGTGTCTCACCACTTCAAGGACTCTCTAAATTGGAGGTGCCTTTGTCTGCAGATGTGACTGTAAAAAGTACCACATGGCGGTTTCCATGTCTCCATGTGGGATGTTCGTGTAGAGACCAACAACATCAATGGTAACGAGCAAGGTGCCACTGTTGAAAGGCCCATGAGCCGTATTCCAGTCAAGTAACGTTTCTAACGTATGAGTTGTGTCTTTGACGTGACCTGGGAGGGTGGTTACGATGTCCTGAAGCCAGAAGTCTACTAGTTTTGAGAGATTTTCAGTTGGGCTATTTACTCCCGACACAATCGGGCGACCTGGACGATTCTGCAGAGTCTTGTGTATTTTTGGCATGTATGTTTTTGGCAAGTTGTAGAACTGATGAGTCCTGCATGTCTTTAGCTCCACCAGCGCCCATTGCTTGGTGCTGTCATCAATGTGGCCGTCGCTGTGGAGATTTTCTACCAACTTGTTTGAAATCTCTGCTGTCTGGAGGGTGGGATCATGTGGGAGCTGTTTGTAATGCTGCTGGCTGTTAAGTTGGGTTTTTTTTTTTTTGTTTCATTGATGTTGTCTCTAGTGTTCTGGACTACAACAGCACCACTGTTGTCAGCTCTGCTGATTCTGATGTTCCTGCTGAGGACTAGCTGCCGCAGCTGTTGTAGGGCTGCTCGTAGATATATATGTGTGTGTGAGTGTGTGTGTGTGTGTGTGTGTGTGTGTGTGTGTGTGTGTGTGTGTGTGTGTGTGTGTGTGTGTGTGTGCGCGCGCGCGCGTGCGTGCGTGCGTGCGTGCGTGCGTGCGTGCGTGCGCGCGCGTGCGTGCGTGCGTGCGTGCGTGCGTGAGTGAGTGCGTGCGTGCGTGCGTGCGTGCGTGTGCGTGTGTGTGTGTGTGTGTGTGTGTGCATGTGTGTGTATACAGAGAGAGAGAGAGAGAGAGAGAGAGAGAGAGAGAGAGAGAGAGAGCAATGAACAATATTTCTTCAGGCCCCACGGCCCCTAGAAATGAGGTCAAGTTAACATATAACTAAAAGCTAAAAGACACATACATTACAACCAATCAGCTTTCCAGTGTGACACTGTCAACAAAGGTTTGCCTTAACTTCATGGCATTAAACAGAAATACACCAAGCTTCCTAATACTGAAAATAGACCCATTTCTCAACAAGACTGTATATGGATTGACACCAGAGTTAAGATATTTTTTCCTTATTTCATTACACAGAACACATTTATACAACACACAGTCCTCATCTTCTAAGGCATTACACATTTTGCACATAAAATGAGTATTGTTGCTGAAACTTTTTTTTTTTTTTTTTTGGCATCAGTTATCGGATCAATGGAGCACCTAAGGCGGTGATTTTTTTTTTTTTTTTTTTTTTAAGGCCGGAATCCACCTGTTCATTTTTTGGTGCTTCACACACTGTCCTCTTCATCTGCCAAAAAAAACCAAAAAGCAAAAATAAAAAATAGATAAGCAATTTCCAATACTAACTTTTTTTTTTTTTTTTCCTTCAACCAATCCCTCACACACACCATGCATAGTCTTTATGTTCTCTTACAAATGGACACAGTCTTGCTGATTTTTAGTGTTTAAGTGTTTGATACATTGTGTCTGGGTTTTTGTTTGTGTTCTAATGTGTGGTGCACTGGCCCTCTCACACTGATAAGTGATAATGTGTTGCTTATGCAAACAGAACATAAATGAAACAAAAGGCTTAATACTTAATTAATTTTCTTTTCTTTCAGGTTTTCCCAGAGAGGGAGACAGACAGACAGAGTTGCTGAAACTTCTTTTGAAAAGCGATCCATTAATTGGTAACACACCAAGCCTCAGCTATATCAGGCAATTCCTAAAGCAACTAATGTCCATGTAATCAAAGTATTTTTCACATTCGAAATTAGTTTTAAACAATCCGTAAATCTGAGAGAGAGAGAGAGAGAGAGAGAGAGAGAGAGAGAGAGAGGAGAGAGAGAGAGAGAGAGAGACAGACAGACAGACAGACAGACAGACAGATGGACAGACAGGATAGGCAGACTAACTCAACAGAGAAATGACCACCAAAACAGGTTGATGCACATGGGCAGATAGATGGGGAGAAAGAAGACAGCCATAAAGGCATACAAAAATGCACAGACAAAAAGACAGACAGTCAACCAGATGCAGATCGAGTACAGCCAACAGCAATATGATAGCAAACATTAACGAAAATTTGAAAAAAAAAAAACCCCGACAACTTTTTCTATTATATGGACATTTCTGTTGCCATTCTCTGCACCCCTTCCCTTTCGCAATGTCTCATGTACTCTCCACCCCTCCCCTTTTCTTTTTTTTCCATCACCTCCCTCACTGTCTCCTCTGCCGTCATTGTAGCCATGGCGCTGGCATTCAGCTCTCTGGCAGCACGCCACTGTGGCCACAGAGACAACATCAGAGCACACTTTGCACCGGGGTAGGGTTTACGTCATGCTGAGAGAACATGCTTGTCTTTGCCCTCTCTCTCTCTCTCTGTCTCTGTCTGTGTGTCTCTCTCTCTGTGTGTGTCTCTGTCTCTCTGCCTCTCTATCTCTCTCTGTGTCTCTCTCACTCTCTCTCTCCTCCTCTCCTCTCTCTCTCTCTTCTACGTATTTTCATGCCTTATGAAAATGATTACATGTTGTGTCTCTCTCTCTCTCTCTCTCTCTCTCTCTCTCT
>JADBJO010003971.1:15000-22500 GCA_016801955.1 Conus betulinus | reverse complement strand
TTTTTCTAAAACTCATTTGTACCTTTTAAAGTGTGAAGAAGCTTCGTGGTGCACTCTATTACATGTACCACTCACAATGAAATGTATTCTTTTGGAGTGTTGGGACTTGCATGATTTGAGATATAAACATTTTACAGCAGACTCCTTGAAAACTTTTGTTCAGAAATATTCCATCTGACGTGATCTTTGAGCTTCTGAAAGAGAATAAAATTTTTCATCTGATCTAAGATGTTACAGTAGAAACATTTTTAACAAAAAATTCGAGTGTCTTTAGAAGATGTATCTTAAAGGGTCCTGTGAATGAATGACTAGTGAGCTGACTTCAACGCGATGACAGCCCTGATGATATCTCGGTCGGCTGGGCTTTAAGCAACATTACCTTACCTTCTCTCTTCCTATCTTTCTTTGTCACCTTCTTCTACTCCATTATATCAGTGTTTTCTTCTTTCTCTCCTTTCTTTTTTGTCGCCTTCTTCTACTCCATTATATCTGTGTTTTTTTCTTCTCATCCTCTCTTTCTAGTCTTCGTCTTCTTCTACTCCATTATACCACTGTTTCTGTTTTTCATCCTCTCTTTCTAGTCTTCTTCTTTTTCTACTCCATTATATCACTGTTTCTGTTTCTCATCCTCTCTAGTCTTCTTCTTCTACTTCATTATATCACTGTTTCTGTTTCTCATCTATCTTTCTTGTCGCGTTCTACTCCATTATATCAGTGTGTTTGTTTCTCATCTATCTTTCTTGTCTCCTTCTACTACTCCATCATATCAGTGTTTTTTCTTTCTCATCTATGTTCCTTGTCATTTTCTTCTACTCCATCTTTAGGTGCTGCTCTCGTTCTCCCTCTATTTCGTCTTCTTTTCATTTGTTTGCCGCTTTTCCGCTCTGGTTTTTTTCTTTCACTCTCTCTCCTCCTGCCTTTCTTCCTTTCTGTCTCCTGTTCTTTTTTTTCCTCTCTAGTCGCTCTTCTCTTTTTTTCCGGTCTTTCTTCTTCATCTGGCGCTCTCTTCCTCTCAAGGTGTTCGTCTTTCCTCTCTCTACAGTTTTTCGTTTCATTCTTCTGCTCCTCTTTGTCTGTAAATGTTCTCTCTTTCTCCTCATATCTTCCTTCATCTGCTTCTTTTGCTCCTCATCCTCTCTACACATTCCTCTCTTTCTCTGTCTGGCTCCCCCCCCCCCCCCCTTCTGCTTTTCTTCGCCTTCCCCTTTCTTTCTTCTTCTGCTCTTTTTTCCACTTGTCTCTTTGTCTGCTTTTCCTCTCTCTTCTCATCCTACTCGGTGATTTTTTTTGTCAATTTCTCCTCATCTCCTTCTCCTTCTACTCAGGCTGAAGTTTCTATGTTCTTCTCTTGCTTCTTCTTCTCCCTTTTTTCTTTCATGTTTCTCATCCCTTCTTCCTTTCTGCTCCGCCCTCCTTCCAAAGTGTTTTTCTCTTTTATCCTTCTTTCGTCTTCTCTCTTTCAACTGCTATGTCTTCTTCTCTTCCTCCTTCTTTCTTTTAACCGCATCCCTCCTCTTCCTCCCTAAATTTTTCTCTTTCTCCCCTCCTTCCCTCTTCTCAGATGTCCTTGTCTTTCTCCTTCTTTCTTTCTTTCTTTCCTCTTCCGCGTCCTCTTCTCCCTTAGTTTTTTTTTTTTCTTTCCCGTTTATTTCTTCTCTTTCCCTTTCTTCCTGTTTCTCCTCGTTTTCCTCCCTTGATGTTCTTCTTTTTTTTCTTCTCGTTTGTTTCCCTTTCTTCCACTACTCCTTCTCCTGCTAGAGCGTTCGTCTCTTTTCTCTTTTTTCCCCCTTCTGTCTTTTCCTATCACTCATTCTCCTCCAAAGGCATTCTTTTCTTCTGCACTCCCAAGGGATTCATCTTTTCTATCTCCTTCCCCCCCCCCCCCCCCCCCCCCCCCCCCCCCCCCCTTTTCCTTCGTCGTTTCTTCTTATTCATCTTGGCATTCTTTTAGATGCTTTCCCAGTCCCAGTCCTGATAAACCCCGAACGATCCCCATAAAACGGCAGTACAACGAGTACGAAGTTGTCCCATGCTGTTCATATCGCCGACGTTATGGTCGAGAACGTGTTGGTGATTCCCTTACCGGAAATGACGATGGTCCCTCTTGTTGTCTAGAGTTCTGATGACGTCATTTATGCAGCCAGGATTGAAACCTCCGGATCTACCAGAGATCAGAACCAGGGCAGGACAAGATGAAGGAGAGTTGGTGAAATGGGTGAATGGGGATGGGGTGGGGGTGGGGTGGGGATGGTTACTAGAGTAGACAGTGCGTTGGATGTTGTGAGGAGACTGGGCGGGCTCAGAAAAGGTCGTTCGTCTTAGCGTGTCATAGGCTTCCTCGCAATCAAAGGAAAATAGATAGGGGACCTGACGTGCGACCAACTGGGGTGAACGAATGATGGCTTCTGTAGGGAAAGGCTATTGTTTGGTGTGTGTGTGTGTGTGTGTGTGTGTGTGTGTGTGTGTGTGTGTGTGTGTGTGTGTGTGTGTGTGTGTGTGTGTGTGTGTTGTGTGTGTGTGTGTGTGTGTGTGTGTGTGTGTGTGTGTGTGTGTGTGTGTGTGTGTGTGTGTGTGTGTGTGTGTGTGTGTGTGTGTGTGTTTCAGTATAGTGTGGAGGGCACGAATGTGTGTGTCTGCATGCATATATGCCCGCGCGCGCGTGTGTATGTCTTCACGTGTGTGTGTGTATGTGTACACACATACACACATATATACACACACACACACATATATATATATATATGTGTGTGTGTGTGTGTGTGTGTTTTGATGTGTGTTGTCCTTAAATGGATGTCAAGTAGTGTGTGTGTACATGTGTACTGTTGTGTATACGCACGCACGTTTCCTAATCATTTCTTAAATTTGCTGGGTGCTTTTGAACAGTGTCAACACAATGGGCGAAGACATCAACAAGAAGAAAAGCGGTTCAAGTACTTAAGGACAAAGGTTTTTCCTTCATATCTTTTTGCTTAGATTCTTGCAACTAGTGTTCTTGTTCTTGTGATATACTTCCTCCTCCTCCTTTTTTTTTTTTTTTTTTTTTTCGTCTTCTCTCTCAATTCTTCTTTGCTTCTCATTACTTTGTTCCGTATTGGAAGTCATTGGGGGGCCCAACCAATACATTACAGCACTCCAGGTTTTGTGTGTGTGTGCCGGTGTATGTGTGCCAAGACTTCAGTCTCTGGCAATGATTCCCAGCCTATTCTGGCATGTTGTCGGTCCATTTTTTTCTTCTGTCTTCCCTTCCGTCTCCCCCCCGCGCGCTCCACAGTTCTCTGGAACAGTGTGTTGTGACATGGCCAACGATCGTTAACTGACGTCCGTAGATCTTCAGGTAGCAAAGACCACTCACAGCCTGAGGGTTTGTGTTTCACGCATGTGTTGACTGGTGCTGTGGTCAGTGTATTTGATGTAAAGTACCTTGCGGCAACATCTTGTTTTTCGTGAGTCGGACTCTTCTTTCCAGACCCCCCTGTTGGTGTCATATCTGTCATGCGTACAGGACGATGGAATGGTCATGCATTGGTGCACACAGGAGCATGACCGTGAAGATGTCATTGCCGTTGCATACAGCTTTTGAACTGGGTAGTGCACATGTTGCCACACAGTTTCCCATGAAGATGTTCTTGCCCTTGAATGACAGCTTTTGATCGGATAGTGCCCATGCTATCACTGTTTTCCCAGGAGGAAGATGTCATTGTCCTTGCATACACCTTTTACCTGGATGGTGCAAATGTTGTCTCTGCTTCCCATGCCCCATGATTGTTGGTTTGGATTTCTTGCTGCTGTTGATGGATCCCAGAAAAGTGAGCCGCTGAACAGTTGAGCAGTTTCCACGTGTCTGTCCATGGAGAGTTGTATCAACAGTGATGGAAGCACTGCAGTGGTCCTCAGCCTGGTCTCCTGGGCGCTGATTTCCATGTCACGTGTTGATGTTTTATCCAGTCTGTGAACACGTGTGGCCAGTGTCTGGTTCACTGCCTTCCAGGCCATCGTTGTCATCTGCAGGTCGGAGGTTTTGGATGGTACTGGATCCGGTGCTGACTTTACTCACATGACCCTGAAGTGCATCAGACACAATGCGTTCCAGACATACATGCTGAAAAGTGCGTGACTGAAAGTAGCCAGATGGAACTAAAAAAACTGAAACATGGAACCACTGTCTGACAGTTCCCTGCATCTGCCAGGGAGTAATCATGTCCCTTCACGTGCTAATGGTATGTCCTGTGCGTGCCTGCACCCTGTGTGAACACAGCGCGCAGGCTTCCAAGGGTCGGCGCAGGATTGCTTCCCAGCTGGTTTGTTCGGCAGTCGAGGACAGTACCTTTCTGGATCCTACCCGCACCTTCGGGTGTATCTTTTCTTCTACCAGTTGCTTTGGAGTTCAGTTGCAGGATGGCGTTGCCCGGATTTTGCCCGATGATAAATATCTCCCATTGTGGCCCCATAGTGTCATCTGCCAGGCTTTGTCGAGCGCCTTCCTTCAAGTCTAGCAACACGTGGTAAAACTCCCTCTGATGATGGAGACGCGTTTTGCGAAGGGTACGTACGCAGGTCAAACATCTGTTCGATGGCTCTTCTGCCTATTTGCGGAAGGCAGCCTCTTCTTCAGTAACAATGGTGTCTGCTTGCTGCTGCAGTTCCTTGGGAATGATTTTGAACATTCCTTTGCTGACATAGAGTTCTGGCAGCGTTGAAGATTCCCTTTCTTGGGAAGGATGATGATCAGCGACTGAGTCTACGGCGTGGGCCGTTTGTCCGCTGTAAATGTTGAAGACGACTGCTAGGAGATCAGCCACAGCCTTCCCACCTTTCAGCCATTCACTGCGGCTGTCACATCCACATTGGAAAGTCATCCTCATTTGATGAGTCCCGTGCTGCTAGCACACTTGGTTATCTTGTATATCCCCCTCCCAAGTCTACACCACCATCCACCCCTACCTCCCCTCTCTCCTCAGTCTTCTTGACCGGTTTTCAACCCCTTTCTAGTGTCACAATATTCCAAGATACTGCTCATGATTCATGGCTTCGATGTCTGTCGGCGTCATCCCAAGACCTTAGCTGTCTCAGTCATCACAGGTTGAAATTCTATGCCAGAGCTTCGCGGTCCTCTTGAAACAGTAGTGGTGGGGCATTTTGTTTTCTCCTACGACCGCTTCAAATTTTCCAGCGACGTCAGGATCTTTTAATTGATCAAGAGTGAATTTTAAGCTGACTGTTTTTCACTCCCCTTTACTCTTCAAACGTAATTTCAATTCATCGTGGTCATTATCAACGTCAGCCCCTCAACATGTCATAAGCAAGCTGGGGTCAGAGTAATCCGGTTCCGGTCCTTCACAAGAATACAATCTATCTGGAGAAAACTCCCTCTGATGCTGTAAGCCAGCTTTGGGGTCAGACTCGTTCCGGTTCTTCACAAGAATACAGTCTATCTGGCAAACTACTGACCGTGTGGGCAGTGCCATGTCCATCCACAGAATGCTATTTGCTCACCTGCTGGGAAGAAACGTGCTATGATCATGTGATGGCGATATCTAGCGGCTGTGCAGTCCTTGGGAATGATTCTGAACATTTCCTTTGCTGACATAGAGTTCTGGCAGCGTTGAAGATTCCCTTTCTTGGGAAGGATATGATCAGCGACTGAGTCTCTGGCCGTGGGCCGTTTGTCCGCCTCTAAATGTTGAAGACGACTGCTAGGAGATCAGCCATAGCCTTCCCACCTTTCAGCCATTCACTGCGGCTGTCACATCCTGGAAAGTCATCCTCATTTGATGAGTCCCCGTGTGCTGCTAGCACACTTGTTATCTGTATATCCCCCTCCCAAGTCTACACCACCATCCACCCCTACCATCCCCTCTCTCCTCAGTCTTCTTGACCGGTTTTCAACCCCTTTCTAGTGTCACAATATTCCAAGATACTGCTCATGATTCATGGCTTCGATGTTCTGTCGGCGTCCATCCCAAGTCCACCTTAGCTGTCTTCCAGGTCATCATAGTAAATCCCAGACCTTAGCTTTTAGTCAAAGGTTGAAATTCTATGCCAGAGCTTCGCGGTCCTCTTGAAACAGTAGTGGTGGGGCATTTTGTTTCTCCTACGACCGCTTCAAATTTTCCAGCGACGTCAGGATCTTTTAATTGATCAAGAGTGAATTTTAAGCTGACTGTTTTTCACTCCCCTTTTACTCTTCAAACGTAATTTTCAATTCATCGTGGTCATTATCAACGTCAGCCCTCAACAGTCATGCTTTAAGCAAGCTGGGGTCAGACTTGTTCCGGTCCTTCACAGAATACAATCTATCTGGAGCCCCTCAACAACGTCATGCTGTAAGCCAGCTGGGGTCAGACTCGTTCCGGTTCTTCACAAGAAATACAGTCTATATCTGGCGGAACTACTGACCGTGTGGGCAGTGCCATGTCCATCCACAGAATGCTATGTGCTCACCTGCTGGGAAGAAACGTGCTATGATCATGTGATGGCGATATCTAGCGGGCGTAGTCCCCTACTGTCACGGTCATATTATAGTACAGATTGCAGAAGTTCTTCCAGTCTCCTTATAGTACAGACTGCAGAAGTTCTTCCAGTCTCCTTATAGTACAGATTGCAGTTCTTCCAGTCTCCTTATAGTACAGACTTGCAGAAGTTCTTCCAGTCTCCTTATAGTACAGATTGCAGTTCTTCCAGTCTCCTTATAGTACAGACTGCAGAAGTTCTTCCAGTCTCCTTATAGTACAGATTGCAGTTCTTCCAGTCTCCTTATAGTACAGATTGCAGAAGTTCTTCCAGTCTCCTTATAGTACAGATTGCAGTTCTTCCAGTCTCCTTATAGTACAGATTGCAGTTCTTCCAGTCTCCTTATATGTACAGATTGCAGTTCTTCCAGTCTCCATATAGTACAGATTGCAGTTCTTCCAGTCTCCTTATAGTACAGATTACAGAAGTTCTTCAAGTCTCCTTATAGTACAGATTGCAGATTGCAGTTCTTCCAGTCTCCTTATAGTACAGATTGCAGTTCTTCCAGTCTCCTTATAGTACAGATTGCAGATTTTCCAGAAGTACAGATTCCAGTCTCCAGTCAGTACAGATTGCAGAGAGTTCTTCCAGTCTCCTTATAGTACAGATTGCAGACGTTCTTCCAGTCTCCTTATTGTACAGATTTCTTCAGAAGTTCTTCTTCCAGTCTCCCATATAGTACAGATTGCAGAAGTTCTTCCAGTCTCCTTATAGTACAGATTGCAGTTCTTCCAGTCTCCTTATTGTACAGATTGCAGTTCTTCCAGTCTCCAGTCCCTTATAGTACAGATTGCAGAAGTTCTTCCAGTCTCCTTATAGTACAGATTGCAGAAGTTCTTCCAGTCTCCTTGTAGTACAGATTGCAGTTATTCCAGTCTCCTTATAGTACAGATTGCAGTTCTTCCAGTCTCCTTATAGTATAGATTGCAGTTCTTCCAGTCTCCTTATAGTACAGATTGCAGTTCTTCCAGCCTCCTTATTGTACAGATT
>JADBJO010003971.1:0-7500 GCA_016801955.1 Conus betulinus | reverse complement strand
ACGCCATAACAAATATTTGTTTCACCGATTTTTTTTTTTTTAATCATTTTTCATCATTTTCAAGCACAGAAAGTTTCATTTCAAACGTTTTGCTCGATAGGTTTACATACATATTCCCTCATTAGACGTTAAGGAAATAATGATGAACTACAAAACTCTTCTCGGAAAGGAAAGAGAGGACTCCAAGACAGATAGAACTCCCAAGAGACGTTTTTTTTTTTTGTACTCTGTATTGACATAGACGTCTATTAAGGGGGCTGTTTTGATTTATTATGAAATCCCTCATTAGTGATGATCTAATTTACATACACTTTGCTTGTTCAACAGTTTTAAGCCAGGCTTCACTTTGTTCTTTCTTCTCTTATCTTGTGATCAATACACAATTCCAAAACAGAAAGGCAAGAAAACCATATATACATTAGGTAATCACTTAGGTCTTTGCTTTGTATTTTAATCCATTCTCTCTCACTGTCTCTCTCTCTCTCTGTGTGTGTGTGTGGTGTGTGTGTGTGTGTGTTGTGTGTGGTGTGTGTGTGTGTGGTGTGTGTGTGTGTGTGTGTGTTTGTGTGTGTGCGCGTGTGTGTGTTCTGTAGATTTCTCGTTCTCACTCTCTCTCTCTCTCTGCATACACAGAAACATATACACGCACATTATACACACACACGCAAGCGCGCACGCACACACGCACGCAGCCCCCCCCCCCCCCCCCCCCGCTCCCCCACACACATACACATGCGTGACCATACAAACCTATTAATTTTTTTTTTTACAAAAACCATGAATTCTACTGATCATTGGACCTATTTCCCGCAGATAAACCCTGTTTCCCTCATCTTTCCTCCAACTGAATGCATACAGCAAACACAGACCTAATTAGTCAATATGTGCTAATGACTACACAAACAACACTTAGAAAAGCACTGGCATTGTTTGACACTAGCTTTCTTTCAAGTAAAGTGAATTCATTCTAAAGCATTTTTCACTTTTTTTCTTTCCTTTCGTTTCTTGTTGTGTTTTCCTTTCTCTCATTAGTTAACGAAGGCAGCAGAAGTAGGTCTATTTAGTGAAGAAATGTGTGCGCTGATGATTGTGTAAACACACCCTGGAAAACATTCACGCTGCTTGGCATTTTGTTGTTCTCTCAGATCAGGTGGATTTATTCTGAGATATTCTTTTGTTTTGTTTTTAGTTTTTTTTTTTATTTCCTCGAGTTAACGCTTGCGCCAAACGTAATCATTCTGTTAAGGCAAAAACCGAAACAGACGCCACCCCCGTGGGGTTTACTGGTTCCCCTTCATTGTTTTCTTTATTTGTTTTCTGACATGTTCTGTCATCCTCTCTCTCTCTCTCTCTCTCTCTCTCTCTCTCCTCTCTCTCCTCTCTCCATCTCTCTCTCTCTCTCCTCTCTCTCTCCTCCCCCTCTTTTTCACTCTCACCACACACACACACACACACACACACACACACACACACCACACACACACACACACACACTATGCCTACCCTGTCTGCGTGATATACGCTTTCGTTTCTCTTTCGGTTTTGTTTTTTTCTGCCAGATGATCTGTTTCTACACTACTTGTCTTTGGGTAATTCGTCTCTGTTTGTTTGCTACTGTCTGTCAGCAATATTTTGTAAAAACAACACAACAACAACAACAACACCACCACCAAATATCAACTGTAATGACTTGGAATTCAAAGTTCTTGAAATCGTATCTATTATTCTATCAAACTATGATACCTGTTTATTAATAACATAATGACCATATCGAATTCTCCATTCTATGCTGCATAAATCACTTTCTGTCTTAAAAGTTGTTATTCATTCTTGCTTTCCTCATCGTTTTGCTTCGTTTGTTTGTGTGTCTGCTTGTTTTTTTTTCTGTTTTTTTTTTTTTTGTTTGTTGTTTTTTTTTTTAGCAAAAGGACAGTACTGTACATTTACACAAAGGAACAGTGTACAAGGCGATATGATGTTATCTGTATTGCCTTGTGCAAACCGTGCGCCCCACACACACACACACACACACACACACACACACACACACACACACACACCACACACACACACCACACCACGCACGCACGCACGCAAGCACGCGCGTACGCACGCTCTCACCCACCTACACACCACACACCTACACACACACCACCACCACCACCACTTTCGACAAAGACGCCGACTTGCTTTCTTTCTTCTTTTTTTTTTCACCATCCTCGCACTGCTCCCAATCCCTCCCCCTCCCCACCCCCTCCCCCCCCCCCCCCCCCCCCCCAACTCTCCATTACTAACCTCCCCTACGCCAGCCTTCTTCACACAGCCTTGGAATGGGATTGTGCAGAATTGATGGTGAGCACGAGATGTCATGTCAAAATGTCAGAAGGATTTCAGAGATCAATTCCTGGGACACAACCATCCACTTGGGGTGCTGAGCTCTCGGTGAAGACATCGACTTTGTCTTGTGTACTACTAACCTCTTTCCACTCCCGCCCACTCTGTCACTCTCTTTCTCTTCCCTCATCCCACCCCACTAGCTCCTTGCTCACTCTGTCTGTCTGTCGGTGTGTCTGCCCCCCCCCCCCCCCTCTTCTCCTCTCCTCTCTCTCTCCTCCTCTCTCTCTCTCTCTCTCTCCCCCTCTCTCTCTCTCTCTCTCTCACTCCGCCCACTCTGTCCTCTTTTCGCTTCCTCATCCATCCCCCTACTAACTCCTTGCTCACTCTGTCTGTCTGTCTCTCATCTTGACCCCCCCCCCCCCTCCTTCTCTCCTCTTGTCTTTCTCTCTGTGTCTGACCCCTCCCGCCCCCCCCCCTATCTCCTCTTCTGTCTGTCCCTGTCCCCCTGTCTCTGTCTGTCTGTCCCCCCCCCTTTCCTCTCTCTCTCCATCTCTCTCTCCTCTCTCTCTCTCTCCCTATCTCTTTGTCCTCTCTGTCTGTCTGTCTGTCTCTGTCCTCTCTGTCTGTCTGTCTCTCTGTCTCTCTCTCTCTCTCTCTCTCTCTCTCTCTCTCTCTCTCTCTCCTCTCTCATGTTCCTGGTTTTTTCACCTTGTAGGGTAAGAATTGCATGAAATCAAAGTGAAACCAGAGAGACGATATTTTTGTAAAAACACTCTGGATACAGTTAGAATGGTTTCATAAACGTTTCATAGATACAGTCCAATTAAACAACGATCCTGTTCAGCTTTGCTGTTTGTTTGTTTTGTTTGTTTGTTTGTTTTTTTTTCAAAACGGCAGATGATACTCTGGATTGTACTGTACGATTGTGTGATTCTGTATCTATAAAAGTCAAATACGCCTGTCTATCCAACTTCATAGCACACACTACTGTTCCCCGTGGCACAATATGTCGTCCCTATCTTTTCCACTGAGTCCACAGCACACAGTGTGGTTCTCATCTTTCCACTGAGTCCATAGCACACTGTGTGTGGTCCCTATCTTCCCATTGAGTCCATAGCACACTGTGTGGTCTTCATCTTTCCATTGAGTCCATAGCACACTGTGTGGTCCTCATCTTTCCATTGAGTCCATAGCACACTGCGTGGTCCTCATCTTTCCATTAAGTCCATAGCACACTGTGTGGACCTCATCTTTCCATTGAGTCCATAGCACACTGTGTGGTTCTCATCTTTCCATTGAGTCCATAGCACACTGTGTCATCCCAATCTTCCCGCTGATCTCATTGCACAATGTGTAGTCCCAAACTCTCCATTCAGTCCATAGCACACTGTGTCATCCTAATCTCCACACTGACCTCATAGCACATTGTGTGGTCCCAATCGTTCCATTCAGTCTATAGCACATTGTGTGGTCCCAATCGTTCCATTCAGTCTATAGCACATTGTGTGGTCCCAAATTCTCCATTCAGTTTATAGCACACTTTGTCATCCCAATCTTCCCACTGACCTCATAGCACATTGTGTGGTCCCAATCTTTCCCATTCAGTCTATAGCACATTGTGTGGTCCCAATCGTTCCATTCAGTCCATAGCACACTGTGTCATCATCCCAATCTTCCGACTGACCCCATAGCACATTGCGTGTCCCAATCTTTCCATTCAGTCTATAGCACACTGTCTCATCTCAATCTTCCCACTGACCTCATAGCACATTGTATGGTCCCAATCTTTCCATTGACCTCATTGCACATTGTATGGTCCCCAATCTTCCCATTGACCTCATTGCACATTGTATGGTCCCAATCTTTCCATTCACTCTATAGCACACTGTCTCATCTCAATCTTCCCACTGACATCATAGCACATTGTATGGTCCCAATCTTTCCATTCAGTCTATAGCACACTGTCTCATCGCAATCTTCCCACTGACATCATAGCACATTGTATGGTCCCAATCTTTCCATTCAGTCTATATAGCACACTGTGTCATCCCAATCTTCCCACTGACCCCCATAGCACATTGCGTGGTCCCAATCTTTCCATTCAGTCTATAGCACACTGTCTCATCTCAATCTTCCCACTGACCTCATAGCACATTGTATGGTCCCAAATCTTCCCATTGACCTCATTGCACATTGTATGGTCCCAATCTTCCATTCAGTCTATAGCACACTGTCTCATCTCAATCTTCCCACTGACATCATAGCACATTGTATGGTCCCAATCTTTCCATTCAGTCTATAGCACACTGTCTCATCTCAATCTTCCCACTGACCTCATAGCACATTGTATGGTCCCAATCTTCCCATTGACCTCATTGCACATTGTATGGTCCCAATCTTCCCATTGACCTCATTGCACATTGTATGGTCCCAATCTTTCCATTCAGTCTATAGCACACTGTGTCGTCTCAATCTTCCCACTGACCTCATAGCACACTGTGTCATCCCGATCTTCCCACTGACCTCATAGCACACTGTGTCATTGCAATCTTCCCACTAACCTCATAGCACACTGTGTCATCCCAATCTTCCGACTGACCTCATAGCACACTGTGTCATCCCAATCATCCCACTAACCTCATAGCACACTGTGTCATCCCAATCTTCCCACTGACCTCATAGCACACTGTGGCATCCCAATCTTCCGACTGACCTCATAGCACACTGTGTCATCCCAATCATCCCACTAACCTCATAGCACACTGTGTCATCCCAATCTTCCCACTAACCTCATAGCACATTGTGTGGTGCCAATCGTTTCCATTCAGTCTATAGCACACTGTGTCGTCCCCATCTTCCCACTGACCCCATAGCACATTGTGTGGTGCCAATCGTTCCATCCAGTCTATAGCACACTGTGTCATCCCAATCTTCCCACTGACCTCATAGCACATTGTGTGGTCCACTTCTTCCTATCTGATCCCACAGACCAATCGGCGAGTCTAAATAAGGGTCGCCAGGCGAAAACCTCCCACAAAGAAATGGGAACCGATTGGGGTCAAACCTGTGACGTTCCAGCCACAGGCTGTGTCGTTAATCACCCCCACCAGGGCCACAGGCTGTCGGACTTTTAATGGGAGTGAAAGGTCAAGGGCGAAACACTTGATTAGACACCGAAACGCCCACATGGTGGCAGCAGAGCCCCAGCAGTAGCTGCTCGGTCATCTCTGGAGGGTGACCTTTTCTCGCTCCAGGGTCTCCAGTATGGTGTATTTACTGCTGCCACGGTGGAAAGATTTACTGTCAAAAACATTGAAGAAGAAGAAAAAGAATAAGAAAGAGGAGGAGAGGAGGAGGAGGAGGAGGAGGAGAAAAGAGAAGGAGGAGGAGGAGAGGAGGAGGAGGAGGAGGTGTGGTATGGTGATAGAGGAGGAGAAGGGGTAAGGAAGAAAAGGAGAAGAACTAGGAGCAGTCGCTACCGTCGTCATTGTGGTCCTAGTAATAGTGATGGTATCTAGCTGTCGACGTCGTCGTCGTTGTCGTCGTCTTAATTGGTAATAGAGAATAAGAAGCAGAAGAAGAAGACGAAGAAGAAAGGGGGAGGAGGAGGAGGAGGCGGATGAGGAGGAGGAAGGAAAGGAGGAGAGTATTGTTAGGCAGCGCAGGAGGAGAAAGAAGACAACGACGAAGACGAGAGGAGTGAGTCAGAGGAGGAGGAGGATAAGACAGAAGAAGAAGAATTGTAGAGAATAAGAAGAAGAAGAAGAATACGAAGAAGACGAAGAGAAGAAGAAGAAACAGGAGGAGGAGGAGGAGGAGAGGAGAGAGATAAGAAGAAAGAAGAAGAAGAAGGAAAGAAGAAGAATGGTAGAGCATCATTCAGAATTCTAATACCGATGATAATCTGCATCTGCATCTTCATTGTTATCTTCCCAAAATAGTTTTCCACCCCTCTGCCTACTGCGTAATAAAGTAGGAGTCGGAAGAGGGACTTTGGGCAGAGGGTGGGGGAGGATTGTGGTCAATGTATGAGCGTGCGTGTGCTGCGCACGCCGTGCATGCGTGCGTGCGTTGCGTGCGTGCGTGGGTGTGTGTGTATGTTTGTGCGTCCCGTGCGTGCGTGCGTGCGCCTGGGTGTATGCGTGTTACACGCTCAGATCCCCCCAACAAGCAAACATCGTCACAGAAGAAGATTCAGGGATAATGGTTACCCTGCGTATGCTGGGTCAGAACAGACTGGTGACCAATTACTGTGGACTGCCTGTCGTCCACCTGACATTGATCTGACCCCTGCGTGATTTGCCGGAGCTGGGCTGCGACTGCACGAGACTTGGGTGGGGCTGTGCACGCGGACGAGACGGATTAGAAGGCGTTCGAGGCGATCTTAGTGTAATGTAGGAAAACAGTGGCAGGTGAATATGTTGAAAAACAATGACAAAGCACACGGGCATGTAACCGACACACACACAAAGGGGTACATATAAACAAGGAATACACCATCCACCCCTCATCCCCTATCCCACCAACAACCACGCCACCACTCACATGCACACAAACACACTTACACCCAGAGATACGTCGCACTGCTCTAACACACACACCCAATCACAGCACACACACACACACACACACACACACACACACCACACCACACACTGTTGACACCACCACACACACACACACCACGCACACACCCACCACTCACACCCACACACACAACACCCACAGCACTACACACAAGCAGCTCCACGCACTGCACTCACGCAACTCAGCTCACTCAACACACCACACACACACACCCGCACACACACACAGTCACATTGCGCAGCTAAAAAGCATAAGTGGAAAGGAAACAATAAACCAAAAAATATATTCCTCGATCAAGAATTTCTAATATGTCTTGACGCCCTATAACAATAATAAGATTGGTGCCAGAAAAACAAAAAATCCAGATAAACGATTATACTACTGCAAAGCTGACCTCCACAGTTCAACACATCGGTAGCGCAACCACATGCCTAACCTAACATATTTTCTACACCTCCACAGGGACCATAAACGATCTGACATGAAAGACCCGAAACAGCGTAACCCAGTAACAACATGATAAAACTCCTCCATACTGCACGGCCTCGACCAAAAACAAAAACAACAACGACAACA
>JADBJO010003970.1:210666-219109 GCA_016801955.1 Conus betulinus | reverse complement strand
GAGAGAGTAGGAGAGAGACAGACAGACAGACAGACGACAGACAGACAGACGTGAGAAGCAAAAGAGACACAGAGATAAGCGACAAACGCCGGCTTTTGTTTTCTCCCCTTTTGTGTGCCCCTAATGATGGGATCCTGACAACCCCCATCATCATCCTTTCTCCTCCTCATTCCTCCGTCACGCCGCCGCTGATCGCCGCCACAACAGCGGAGCGATTGTCCCCCTCTCCACGCGTGACAACGCAGCCCGAGCCGCCCGATGGAGCTGATTAGCTGGACTAGCTGGGAAACACAAGACCCCCCGTCCTTCCATAAACACCTACCGCCCATGACAGAGAGATGGATGAAAGCAGGAGAGAGGTGGGGGGGGTGGGGGCTGGGAAGTGATGGAGAGAGAGAGAGAGGAGAGGGAGGTTAAGAGGGAGTGGGGGTGTGAGACACAGATGGAGGGAGGGAGGAAGGGAAGAGTGAGGGAGGAAACACAAGACACACACACACACACCCACACCACACACACACACACACACACACACACCACACACACACCCACACCTGTCCCCTGTCCATAAACAAGCCTACCAGCCTACCGCCCATGACAGAGAGATGAGGACTGCGAGAGAGAGACAGAGAGAGCGAGAGGGAGAGATGAGGGAGGGGGAGAGAGAGAGAAGGAGGAGGGGAGAGTGCGGGGAAGAAGACAGCGAAGGGATGGGACGGAGGAAAGGGAAAAGCGGCGGGAAGGAGGGAGAGAGAGGGTATATAGGAGAAGACAACAGAGAGACTGAGTTGCGTCTTTGTGTGTATGTTGTGTGCATGTGGGGGGGTGGGTGGGAGTGTGGGTGTTGTTTGTGTGGGTGCGTTTGCGTGTCGTGCGTGCGTGCGCGCGCGCGCGCGCGTGCGTGCGTGCGTTGCGTGCGTGCGTGCGTTGTGTGTGTGTGTTGTGTGTGGTGTGTGTGTGTGTGGGTTCACGCACGCGTTTCTTGTTCTTGCACAAGGTGTGCATACGTTTATGGTTGAGATGAGAGAGAGAGATAGAGAGAGAGAGAGACAGAGACAGAGAGAGAGAGCTGAGACAGACACAGAACACAGAGAGAGAGCGAGAGAGAGAGAGAGAGAGAGAGAGAGATAGAGAGAGAGATCGAGAGAGAGAGAGAGAAGTGAGTGAGTGAATTTTGTTTCTTCGTCTCCTCCTGTTTGGTTTTTTGTTGTTTTTTTAAGTCGCTATCCTGAAGCTAAAGGTAGAGTTCACTTAATCTCCAATCTTTATTATGGAAGACGACGAAAAAAGAAAACGTGCACGTGCGTGCGTGCGTGCGAGTGTGTGTGCGCCTGTGCCCGCGCCCTTGCGTGCGCGCTTGTTTTGCTATTTGTTTTGAGTGTTTGCGTGCGCGCGCGTGTGTTTGTGTGTTTGTGTGTGTGTGTGTGTGTGTGTGTGTGTTGTGTGTGTGTGTTGTGTGTGTGTTGTGTGCGTGCGTGTGTGTGTGTGTGTGTGTGTTGTGTGTGAGTGTTGTGTGCGTGTGTGTGTGTGGTGTGTGTGTGTGGTGGTGTGTGCGTGTGTTGTGGTGTTGTGTGTGTTTTGTGTGTGGTGTGTTTGTTGTTGTGTGTGTGTGTGTGTGTTTGAGTGTTGTGTGTGTGTGTGTGTGTGTGTTTGTGTGTTGTGTGTGTGTGTGTGGTGTGAGTGAGTGCTGTGCGTGTGTTGTGTGTGTGTGCTGTGTGTGTGCGTGGTGCGTGTGTGTGTGTGTTGTGTTGTGAGTGTGTGTCGTGCTGTGTGTGTGTGTGTGTTGTGGTGTGATGTGTGTGAATCAGACAGACAAGACAGGAGCTCTAACTCCAGTCGATGCAGAGAATAATGCTGTTGAACTGTGTTGATAAGCTGCTCACGTCAATCCTCCATAGCCTGCTTATTGAGTTAAGTGCAAAACAAATGGTGCTTCTTCTGTCCTGTCACTAACCCAAACAGGGATTTAACACGTATTTGTCACTGAGCAAATTGATTGTGTGTTCGTTCTTCAAGCTGTGCTTAATGTACGTGTGTGTTCGTGTGTGTGTGTGTGTGTGTTTGTTTGTGTGTGTGTGTGTTTGTGTATGCGTGCGTGCGTGCTGTGCGTGTGCTTGCTGGGCGTGCGTGCGCGCGTGCGTGTGCGTGCGTGCGTGCGTGCGTGTGTTGCGCTGCGTACTTGCGTGCGTGCGTGCGTGCGTGCGTGCGTGCGTTCGTGTGCTGTGCGTGCTGCGTGTGTGTGGTTGTGTGTGTTTTGTGTGTATATCCTGTGTGTGGTGTGTCTGCTGTGTGTATGTCTGTGTGTGTGGGTTGTCCTAAGTCCTGTGGCGGCTGTCGTGTGTGTGTGGTGGGTTGTGTTTGGTGTGTTGTGTGTTGGTGTGGGTGTGTGTGTGTGTGTGCGTGTGTGGGTGTGTGTGTGTGTGTTATGCACTATTTTTTGTAACAAAAATGGTACTGGTCCCCCTGCTTCTTGACTTCAAAAAGGCACCCGATATTCTGTTTGTGTGAGAGAAGCTTTAACGCATACACTGAAAAAGCCACGATATAATGTCAAGCTATAAGAATGTGATACATGACCAAACACAGTTTTGTTTTCCAAAATGGTACACACCACACACACACCCACACAACACACACCACACACACACACACACACACACACACACACACCACTAAGCATTGACTTTTTTTTTTTGACATTTCCGTTCAGAGGCGTTTTAGCAAGGGTGTAATCTTCATGTGTCTACTTTTTCATGTCTAAATGATCTTCAACGAGATCTTTTTGACACTGGGTCTTTCTACTCTTCGGTGGTGTTGAATTCATAGAATTTAAATTTGGAATATACATTCAGGTGCCTGTTTGATATACGCTAGCATCACAGATCTTATTGTTGATACCTGATCTGCTTTTCAGAAGAAACTCGACTTCTTGCAAACTTTTTTTGTGAGAAATAGAAACTTGAGGTTGATCTTAATCAAACCAAGGTACCTCTTCGTTTTCATGGGGAAAAAATGACAACTGGAAACTAGAGACTGTTAATTTATATGAATATATACGTATTGGATTAAGTCGAACGGATACCTTTTCAAAGTAGAAATGGGTACTTACTATCAAGCACTAAGGTCATTGTTCTCTTTGTTCCAGACAGTTAGAAAACATTATCTCTTGATTTAATAGTCTATCACTAGCATGGGGAATTTTTTTTAGCAAAATATATAACAATTTAAGGAGGGTATGTTTATTTCGTCATGGTTTAAATAACACACAGAGCATTGTACATGACACAGGATTTCATCAAGTCTGAGAATCTCAAAGGAAGAATAAACAGATACTGAACAAATAAAGTAACACTAGTATCTGAAAAAAAAAACTCTAGTAAAGTATATAAGAATATGTATTAATCGTCAAAGGAAAGTATTTTATGTCAGCATGGCTTAATTCTAAATACAGCATTTTACCTGACACAGAATTTGATGAATCCTGAGAATCCCAATCATTCACAAAAAAAAACGGTTATGCTAACGTGTCTAACATAAATTGCAAGACACCTATATTGTCATGAACTGCCACATTCTTCGGAGAATAGCAACCAATGTCAGTTTCATAGCCATTCCAAAAAAATGACTTGAGATGATAAAAAATAAATTCCAACGCACTAGATAATCATGTAACATCTTCATATTTCAGATACAGGTCCGGCATCAATCTACCAAACGGTGACGCGAATGTATTACACCCGTTCCTCGGGAATTACACAATTGTCCTAATTATGAATTGGACGTATTTGTTGACGAGTTTAATGTTCTGATGAAATGTCACAAATCTAATTAAGAATTTATTCCAAAGAAGCATTTGCAACAAAAGTCTGATTGCAATTGTGATATCAACAGGTTCAGAGCAGTGCGGGGTATTCGTGTGTGTGTGTGTGTGTGTGTGTGTGTGTGTGTGTGTGTGTGTGTGTGTGTGTGTGTGTGTGTGTGTGTGTGTGTGTGTGTGCGTGCGTGCGTGCGTGCGTTTGTGCGCTCGTGCGTGCGTGCGTGTGTGTGCGTGCGTGCGTGTGTGTGTGTGTGTGTGTGTGTGTGTGTGTGTGTGTGTGTGTGTGTGAAGTCAAGTCAAGAACACTTTATTATCTCCAAAGAGAAATTAAGAGCGGCCATAAAAAAACATGTCTATGGATCTACATTAAACAAATCACAAATCACACCCACCCATCCACCCACCCACCCACTCAAACACACAGAATAATACACACACACTCATATATAATATACAAACAAGCCTTCTTAACCGGATCTCATCGAAAGTTCAGTTTTGATTCAGGAGTTTGATGGAATTGGGAACGAATCTGTTTTTAGTTCTATTTGTTTTTTGAATTTCGGAATTCGGAATCTTCGTCCAGAGGGTAGAGCATTGTAGCTTTTTAAAAAACCTGAGAACTGTTGGCAGCAGTGTTCACAGCTTTTTGTGTGACACGACATTCATACAGTTTTATCTAACTGTGGTTTTTTTTTTACCAATAATCTTTCCACATGTATTCACCACTCTGTTTAAAATGGGTTTTTTTTTTGTTTGTTGTTGTTTTTCACACTAAGATTTCCAAACCAGCATAAAAAGCCAAAGAACAGCACTGATTCTACAAAACAGCGATAAAACACATTTAAGATGTCCTTTTTTAACAGCAAAAGACCGAAGTTTCTGAGACAGTATATTCTAGATTGGCATTTTTTTTTGGTATGTAGGTAAATTGAGTATTTGCATTAAAATCAGCTTATCATCTAAGATAGTACCCAAATACTTATATTCACTTACACTTACACACTTTGGTGTTTTCGATATAAAAATGAGGGAGAGGAGCTGGGTTTCTTCGAAAATCAATTACCATCTCCTTCGTCTTACTAACATTCAAATCTAGACAGTTTTCTTTTGCACCAAGTACAAAAACGTTCCACCTCTTCAAACAAATGGCATCTGAATTTGGCGGGTCTTCTAAAGCAGAATCATCCGAGCACTTTGATGACAGGAGTGACGAAAGAACCGATGCAACCATTTGTATAAAGAGTAAAGAGTACAGGGGAGAGAACGACGCCTTGAGGTGCACCAGTGAATGTGATTCTTGATGATGAATATTTCCCCTTCAAAGCGTACGCACCGTAACCTGTTGACTCTCTGTGTGTGTGTGGTGTGTGTGTGTGTGTGTGTGTGTGTGTGTGTGTGTGTGTGTGTGTGTGTGTGTGTGTGTGTGTGTGTGTGCGTGCGTGCGTGCGCGCGTTTGTGCGTGCGTGTGTGTGTGTGTGTGTGTGTAGTGTTGTGTGTGTGTGTGTGTGTGTGCATACGTGCATGCGTGCGTGCGTGCATGCATGTGTGTGTGTGTGTGTGTATTTGTGTGTTCGTTCTTCAATTTAACGTGTGTTTGTGTGTGTGTGTGTGTGCGTGCATGTGTATTATGGCATGTGATGTGTGTGTGTTGTGTGTGTGTGTGTGTGTGTGTGTGTGTGTGTGTGTGCGTGTGTGTGTGTGTGTATGACACAGACAGACAGACAGACAGACAGAGAATAGAGAATTCTTTACAATTAAGAGAGCCCAGAGAAGAGAGAGATTAAGGAGAGAGGATATCTATTCCAAAATGATAAGCGTCATTTGTCGGAACACAGGCAAAACCACAGTGCATCAAGGACCTTAACAAAAGAAACGAACCTGCGGAAATACACTTGCCATCAAGTCGCACGTCAAATGTAGATTTGAATGCAAAGAAGATCGTCACCTCTAACATTGTTTTGGACAAGGTGTCGTAAAAGAGACCATCAGATTAGTCATGTCCATAGAGAGAGACAGCGAGATGAGAGAAGAATAGATCCATCTAACATTGTTTTAACAAGTGCTCATAATTGGACCATCATGATTTAGTCATGGTCATGTATAGGTAACATGATGCAAAATATGTCACATCTAACATTGTTTAACAAGTGCGTAAATAGACCATCGCAGATTAGTCATGTCAAATGTAGACAAATGTACAACAGTCACATCCAATATTGTTTAACAAGTGCATAAATAGACCATCAGATTAGTCACATGTCATATAGACAAATGCTAAATAGTAGCATAACATTGTAGTGCATAAGCAGACCATCCACGGACACACACACATACATGTAACATAAACGACAATTCTATGTCTGACTAATGTGTAGGCTGGATATAATCACCTCGATATTATGTTCTCCTTTCTTTAAGTCCACGAAACACGAATCGAGCCTGGATATGCCTAGGAGTTATTTCTATTCTTGCTGTTGTTAACGTGCAAATGAAAACACTGGCCCATTTGATTAGATGTTCATTCCTACACGTTCACAGAGAGAACGCAAACAAAGATGCTGCTTCCTTTCGCAATTATTTGATCCCGGCATTTTCTTGTGTTAATGTGCTATAACAATCAACATTATTATGGAGTGATGGACATTGAATCTTAATTGCTTAAATGAGAGAGAGAGACAGAGAGAGGAGAGAGAGAGACAGAGACAGAGACAGAGAGACAGACAGACAGACAGGCAGGCAGGCAGACCGAGAGAGACCGACAGAGAGAGAGAGAGAGAGAGAGAGAGAGAGAGACAGACAGACAGACAGACAAACAGACAGACAGAAAGACACAGAAACGACAGACACAGACAGGCAGGCACTCAGGCATTCAGATAGGCAGGCAGGCAGGTAAACAGAGAGAATGACAGCAGACAGGCAAACACCCGCACAGACAGGTAGAGAGACGACAGACGGGTAGGCAGACTGTCAAAACGACAGACAGACAGACAACCAGTCAGTCTGGAAGAAAATGTTGGGTCTGCTGACCATATCTTTTGTGTGTTTACATAGATGGACGGACGGATGGATGGATGGATGGATGAATGGATAGATAGATAGATAGATAGATAGATAGATAGATAGATAGATAGATAGATAGATAGATAGATAGATAGATAGAGAGATAGATAGGCATGTAGGTAAGTCGGTAGACAGATACACATAGATAGATAGATAATAGATAGATAGAGAGAGAGAGAGAGAGAGAATAGATAGATAGATACACATACATATTTAGAGAGATAGATAGATAGATTGAGAGATACACATAGATAGAGAGATGCACATAGATAGATAGATAGATAGATAGATAGATCGATAGATAGATATAGATATGCACAATGATACATATACATATATAGATAGTACACACAGATGATAGATGTATATATGTATGTATATATGTATGTGTGTGTGTGTATGTGTGTGCGCGCGCGCGTGTGTGTGTGTGTGTATATATATCAGTGTGTGCGTGTGTGTGAGTGCGCGCGCGCACGCGTGCCTGTGTGTGTGTGAGTGTATGTGTACGTGTACGTGCGTGCGTGCGTGTGTGCATGCGTGTGTGTTTGTATAAGATGGACTCAAGAGGTAACTGGTTGCCTGGACAAATGGAGGCTTGATTGGCTTCCTGCTCTTTGGACTGCTGCTTTTTTGTGTACAACCAACAGAGCCCTCTCTTTGTTCCTTTTTTTTTTAGTTGTGATTTATAATGAACTTCTCAAAGCCAGCGAAAAGCTGTTTTCAGCCACAATCTTCCGACAGACAGACAGACAGACAGACGGCCAGGTAGGCAGGCAGGCAGTCAGACAAGTTCACGTGGCGACCGGCAGACAGACTGTAGCAGACAAGGGAACATGAGTATGACAGCTAATCGACGTCCCTGGAGAGGATTCCGTCTGGTGCGAGGACTGCCCGCCGTTGGATTTCATTTGCCAAATGCACAGAAGGGAGATCACCACAAACCCATGACCCTCTACTACCTAGCCCTCTGTGCTCTTTTCGGACACAGTTTGGGTCCACTTACATTTACTCCGCTTGTGCACGTACACACAAACATACACACATGCACACAAAGCGCGACTGCATGCGCGATCTCTCTCTCTCTCTCTCTCTCTCTCTCTCTCTCTCTCTCTCTCTCTCTCTCTCTCTCTCTCTCATGCTCACGTGAACGCACGCACGCACGCACATACAAACACACACACACACACGCGCGCGCGCGCACACACACACACACGTACACACGCGCACACACACACACACACACACACACACACACCACACACACGCACGCACAACACACGCACGCACGCACGCACCCACGCACGCACAGAGAGAGAGAGAGAGAGAGAGAGAGAGAGTTAATTTTTAAGTGCATTTGTATTCAAGTAAAAATACTAATACAACTACCCTTTGGCGTTTGCACGTCAGAAGAATTTCGTTTACTTGATCAAAGTAGTTGATGATCTACAAAGATCTTTCTTTTATCAAAGTGTACAGGGCATGTAGTTTGAAACTGAACAGGACAAAGAAAAACACGACAACAGAGCGACAGACAACGTGAACATATGTTCTGACTGCAAGTTCCAAACT
>JADBJO010003970.1:195666-198166 GCA_016801955.1 Conus betulinus | reverse complement strand
TTTTGCATCTTTGTGCAAGTTTTTCAGGGTGCTTAGTACTTTCCCTTTCACGCCACATTTATGTAAATGCATCCATAAAAGAGATCTCTTTACATTATCGTATGCTTAACAAAAATCCTTAAGGCAACATGCAACTTTGGCTTTTGTGAAAACAGAGAAAGAAACAGGAGGATGTAGGAGTGGGGTGAACGTGGAAGAGAATAGAGAGAGAGGGGGGGGGGGGGCGGACAGACAGACAGGCAGACAGACAGACAGACAGAGACAGGGTCAGAGACAGAGACACACAGAGAGAGAGAGAGACAGAAACAGACAAATGGAGAGATGAGAAGACACGCAAACAGACAGATTACAACACAAAGAGAACTTCTAAGTGGAAAGGACCAGGGGAATCGAAGTCACTAGGATACCCTTTTTATCAACATAACCCATCACAGTCCTCCCCTAACCCCCCAACTTACTGACTGCTTCCTCCTCCTCCTCCACCTCCTCCTCCTCCTCCTCCTCCTCCTCCTCCTCCTCCACCACCACCACCACCACCACTACCACCACCTTCTTCTTCTTCTTCTTCTTCTTCTTCTTCTTCTTCTTCTTCTTCTCTTCTTCTTCTAACCTCTTCAAGCAATCCCTTCCTCCAGCAGTCTGTGCAGACATACTCAGGCAGTCTCCCAGTCCAACTCTCATTCCATCTGCCTCCACCCACCCCCCTCCTCATCCGCACCCCTCACAGCCATCTCTATCCGTCAGACAACCAGAAAAGCACTTTGCACAGCGGTCATCTTCGCCGAGGACAAATGGAATCCTAGAATCGCCCCCGGATCTGGATCTGGATCGGCACCAGAATGAAAAGCAAAGGAAATGGTTTGTGTAGTGTAACATGTGAGGGGAAAGTATGGTCGGTAGAGAGGCTTAAAGTAATGACAATAGAAAACAACATTTTTAAAAAATCGATTCCCAGCAAGTCTGTTCACGAGTGAAAACATCTTTGCAAGTCGCCATGGGGTGTAATAGTAGGCACAGACTGTAGGAGTTGCTTCCCATGTCCTGTTTTAAATAGGTCGTGTGGAAAATACGAAATGTCAACGTTGATACCGCTAAAAACTGAAACATGACATCTTTGACGGAGGTAGTGAATACTTTTGCCCGAGGTGTAGTCGAGGAAGGCAGGGGAAACGAAGGAAGGGGGAGGGGGTGGAGGTGCAGGGATGGGAAATGGGGAGAAGGGGGCAAGATGACGCGTTCAGTAATACTGAAAAGATTGACCAAACTGTGACTTCAATCAAAGTGAGATTCCGCACCCGCCACTGAAGGGCATCGTGTCGTGGTTTGACAGTTTAGGAGGTTGTGGGTTCGATCACAATCAGAGTTGCTGATACAAACTATCTTTGAGGATGCTCAGAAGATTTAATAATAGAAAAAAAAAACAAAGATCTTCGACGTTTTGGCCATAGACAGTCTTCAGAAACGTCGGTTTCTTTTTTTTCTTCTCATTGTCAAATCTTCTAAGCATCCTCATAGATAGTTAGTATTGTTGACACGGAAGATCAACAGTCAAAAATCATTTGTACTGCACAAAGTCGCTTCAAATGAGACTATAAACCGAGGTTCCGTGTGTGAGCGCACGCATAACATCTTGCACACACAGAAAATCCCATCTCCAACTTTCGGAAGAGAAGGCCAGTTTGGCCGTTGGTATGGATGACACGTTACACACAGCATGCACCTTCCCCGAAGTTGGAGTATGGCTGCCTTAATGGCGGGATAAAGAAAAAAAACGGTCATACACACAAAAGTGTCAGAATCTTCAACTCGATGAATGTGGACATTCAAAGAAAGAAGAATTTGCTGACTTGTTGGATATTTCAATGTCGGTAGGATCCTGCCCTAAAGTGAAGGTGCTATAGATTCAGACAGGTAAAGTCTGGAACCAAACAGTCTCTGGTATGTTACTGAAATATCCTGATCAGCACCGCATGCGTCCGTATCTGTCGGGTCTGGTTGCCGCCGCGATATTTGTCATAGAAAGAAGCGTAGAGAGTCTTGCCATGTATTCGTAGGCCAGAGAGGAATTTCACAGCATCATCATCAACCAGGGGGCCGGAATAGCTCAGTTAGTAGAGCACCGGACTCGTAATCTAAGGATTGTGGGTTCGAATCTCCGCCGGGTCGTTTCGTACAGGGGATTTTTCTCTCGGAGTTAATATTGGTTCCGACTCCATTTCCCATACAGTCCTTCGAATGAGACACTAAACCGATGTTCCGTGTGTGAGCGCGCGCATATCTCTTGCACACACGTAAAATCCCATCACCAACTTTAGGAAGAGAGAAGGCCAGTTTGGCCGTTGGTATGGATGACACGTTACACATAGCGTGCACCTTCCCCGAAGATGCGAGTATGGCTGCCTTAATGGCGGGATAAAAGAAAACGGTCATACACACAAAAACTCCACTCCCTTTGTTGGGCAGATGGGATCAATACTTGCCTGTCTATACAGGGAGTGTC
>JADBJO010003970.1:165666-173166 GCA_016801955.1 Conus betulinus | reverse complement strand
GGCTGCTAGTTCTTGGAGACTGTCGTCAGGTGAACTTGATGGCACCCCCTGTGGGGTCAGACGCTCATTGATGGTGGCCATAATGTTGGCAGTAGTGCCATCCAGCGGGGCAGAGGAGGATCGGAAGATAAAGATGGGGTTGTTGCAAAGTGAGACGACTGCAGGCGGAAATCTAAACAAAATCTTCAATAAATGTTAGCAAACCGCCAAGAGAAACGTGGACAAACGAGTCACAAGATAAAAACACGGCGCGTTTCGACCTCTTAGGTCTTCTTCAGGCAAGACACAAACAAAAAGGACAATGAAAACGAGCCTCGTTTTCATTCAACGCCTACCTTGCGCTGAAGAGATCAAAGTTAAGTGACAAACTCGTTCATTTTCATTGTCCTATTTGTTTGTGTCTTGTTTCTAAAGAAGACCTAAGAGGTCGAAACGCGTCGTGGTTTGTCTTGTGACTCGTTTGCCCACGTTTCTCTTGGTGATTCGCTAACATTGATTTAAGATTTGTAAAGATGGGGGCTAGAGATGCTGATAGATGATGTCCTGCATATGCAGGATTACAACAGACACCAGTGAACATCACAGGAGTGACTCGTTGGAAGCAGTGCAGGATCTTCTTTGGAGAGTTCCTTTACAATGACCGGATGTTGGTCGTTCCCTTCGGACTGTGCCGCTCGTTGGGGCAACATGTGACAGGTAAACAATGGCATGGGATCGGAAAGAAGCGGCATGGGAATATTGACATGGAGTCGGTACAGATGATCAGACAGAAAAACTAAACTAGCCAGAAGAAGGAGGAGGAGGACGACGACGAGAGGGAGGAAGAGGAGAAGGAGGAGGAGAAGAAGAGAAGGGAAGGAGGACGAGAAGGAGGACGAGGAGGAGGGGGGGAGGAGGAAGAGGAGGAGGAGGAGAAGAGGAGAAGGAGGAGGAAGGAGGAGGAGGAGGAGGAGGAGGAGGAGAAGAAGAAGAAAAAAGTCATTCAATTTAGTTTCTCTGGTCACTATTTCACTGATCAAGCAGGCAGCGCAGGAGGAAAACGTAGTTCAAAAAAAAAAAACAAAAAAAAAAAAAAAAAAAAAAAAAAAAAGAAAGACAACGAAAAAGAAAAAAAAAAGAAAGACGAACGAAAAACAGATGAAAAGAAAACAACAAGCCCTGATCGCTGAAGGACCCTTTAGGGTGGTATTTGGACATATCCAGTCGCACTTTTCGGCATACCGCAACAATCGCATTAGTTCTACGTGAATGAATTTATTGGCGACAGTTTATAGAAGGCATCGACCCGCGGCCGTCAGGAAGAGGCCTGGCCCCCCGTTCATTAACTCGCGCTAAATCAACCTGCGAAGAATATTGAAATTCCCCAAGGGACTCTCTATTGTGCCGCCCCTGCGCCTGTCACCCCCACCCTCCTCTCTCTCTCTCTCTCTCTCTCTCTCTCTCTCTCTCTCTCTCTCTCTCTCTCTCTGATCTGGCCCTTCTCCCACCCACTCTTCAACTCTCTTTTTCTTTGCCCTTCCAACCACTCCCCTCTCTTTCTCTCTTTCTCTTACTCGACTTGCCTGCCTCTCCTCCTCTTTGTTCAACCACCACCCCTCCTCAATTTCTCTCTCTCTCTCTCTCTCTCTCTCTCTCTCTCTCTCTCTCTCTCTCTCTCTCTCTCTCTCTCTCTCTCTCTCTCTCTCTCTCTCTCTCTCTGCGTGTGTTTGTGTGTGTGTCTGTATACTTTAACAAGCAGAGACAGATACATAGACAGATAAATATAGATATATATATATATATATATATATATATATATATATATATATTTCTGTTCTTAGGAATATTATTGTACCAACAAAAGTAGTACTAATAGTAATAGTAGCAGTAGTAGTAGTAGTAGTAGTAATAGTAGTAGTAGTAGTAGTAGTAGCAGTAGTAGCTGTAGTAGTAGTCTCGCTTGATGCTTTTTGTTACGCTTAGCTAATCTTTGTGCCAAATGAATGATAGAGGAACCAAAACAGTCTTTTTTTTTCATTGTGGCATGTAGCTCGGTGCCAGCTAACATGACATGTATCGATCCCTTAGGATAAAATACCATACATGTATCAATCTCTTACGATAAAATATCAATGACTGTATCGATCCCTTACGAAATAGCATGACATGTATCGATCCCTTACAATAAAATAGCATGACATGTATCGATCTCTTACAATAAAATAGCATGACACGTATCGATCTCTTACCATAAAATACCATAGTCCAACATCTGGAAGCAAGGCCAAATCTGCAGAGAAACACTATCGTTGTATGCATCGCAACGCGCTTCGACAGAAAATGCTGGACAATGAATAACTGGCAGTGAGCGTAGGGTCAGGAGGAAGAGAGAATGAAGAAGAAAGTAGTAAGAGTGGATGCATAAGGAATTTCTTTTTCTACTATTATGCAAGTCTTCTTCTTCTTCTTCTTCTTCTTCTTCTTCTTCTTCTTTCTTCTTCTTCTTCTTCTTCTTTCTTTCTTTCTTCCTCCTCCTCCTCCTTCTTCTTCTTCTTCTTCTTCTTCTTCTTCTTCTTCATATATAACTGTCTACACTTCTTTGAGTGCTGGTGTAGGACTTCATGCGTATCGAGGGTTCTTTTGTTGTTGCTGGTGGTACTGTTTGTTTGTTTGTGTTGCTTCTTTGTTTGTTTGTTTGTTCGTGTGGTGTCTTTTTTCCCTCGTTCTTGTTCTCGTTGTGCGTGCGTTTACACAACAGACTTGAAAAAGGAGTGGGGGGGGGGGGGGGGGGGGGAGAGGAGGGAAGAAGAGAGGGGAGGGGAGGAGGGAGGGGGTTGACTTCGAAGCTGCGGAGATTTGAACCCAGAAGTTTCGGGCCAAGAGAATCATGCTTTTTGACATGCCAACCCGCCCACCACCTTCCGCCAGTCTTAACAGTCTATAGATTTTTGTGCAGTGGCTTGTGTGACCGCTCAGCCCAAGGGTTGATTTACCACAGCGCTAGGCTGCATTGGAACCTACTGCAAGTCTTCCTTTTTTTTTTTTTCTTTTTTTTAAATTTCAGCACATCGTCTAATCCCTCCTCACCACACCGGCGTCTGAAATCCCCTCAGTTCTCTGCTCTTTGCGCGCTACGATTTATTTCCCTGTCTGTCTTTTTCCCCAGTCGTGGGTCCTAGAGATTCTTTTTTTTTTCGAGAAACGACGACTTTCTGGGCGCGGGTTTTTAATCCTCCAGCCATGTGTTGCAGTCACGTTCGCAAACCTCCCTGGTCCACATCACGGAGAGGCCACCAGGGCAGCTAGCTTTGGGATGGGGCTGGTCTTAGAGTGAGATCTGCCAGTTCCACCACCGCCCATGGGACAAACATACACAGAACGTACGTAGTTTCCGTTCGAATCCTTTAAACAAACGTCATCATCTTGGACAGCATCAGCTGAGCAAATCTATTTTGGACATCATCCTTCCAACGAGGATATTACCATGAATATCCATTCATCAAACATATTGTCGTGGGTACTGTCCATCGAAATTTACATCCATCAAACAAACATATTGTCTTGGATATCATCCATCGAAATTGACATCCGTAAGCAAACAAACTACCTTGGACGTCATTCACTGAAAGAAATTCGATAACGAAATTCCATTAAACAAACATAATCCAACGAAAATGACATCCAATAAAGAGATTGTCCTGCATATCATCCATGGAGAAACAAATCCTGAACATCCATTAAACAAAATACTATCCTGGACATCAGTCACTGAACAAACACATCATCCTATTCATTGAAAGAACATGTGATCTTGGACGTAATCGATTAAACAATGTTGTCTTGGACATCATTTTCTGAACAAACGCGTTATTTCACTTATAATTTAAACATAACCATCTTTCCATACACTGAACGAAGACATTACCTTTAACATCCATTTTAAAAAACATACTGTTTGTCATCATCCCTTGATCAAATCTATTATCCTCAACATCCTTTACCGAAAATCCTTTAAGAAAAATGTTATCCTGAAAAATCATTGAATAAACAGACTGTCTTGGGCATCATCTGTGTATTAAACACAGTGTCTTGCAAATATTCCATGAAACAAACATACAGTCTTTGACATCACTCATCGAACATACGCACTGTCTCTGACGGTCTTCTTAGATTACACTAGAGCACTGTCTTGGACAACTGTGATACCACTAGCATACAGTCCGTTGAACACAGATACATCGTACCGAATCGCTGCCTTTTTTCTTTTTACTTTATTTGCATATATCACTGTCTGTCTGTCTGTCTGTCTGTTGACCCGTCTGTTGACCCGCCTGTACACCCGTCTATCCATCCGTCTGTCCACCCATCTGTCCACCCATCTGTCCGTCTGTCTGTCTGTCTCTGTCTCTCTGTCTCTCCTTCTCTCTCTGAGTGTACGTGTGTGTGTACATGAGTCTATATATGAGCGCACGCACATGTGTGTGTGTGTGTGTGTGTGTGCGCGCGCGCTCGCGCGCAGTCCTTTATGTATGTGTATGTGCGCGCGCGCGTACACGCGTGCGCATTTATGTGTGTGTTTGTCTGCCTGTCCGTGTCCGTATGTGCGAATGTGTACGTACGTGTGCACAATGAGTTTTTGCAGTGAAAGTAGACCAAATTTAGTCGCTCGGCAACAGAAATGTACTTTGAGGACAATTTTCGGAACGAGGCCTCTCAAATTTTTCGGGTGGGGGAGAAATTTCGTTGGCGACAACTTAGAGTTGTCTACACACGACCTCCTGTGTCTTTTTGCTGACTGACGACACGATCACACCGTCGCGGGTCTAGCTTGAGTCATAGACTCTATCGCCCCCTCTTACACCCCCCTCCCCCCCCCCCCCCCCCCCCCCCCCGCTTCGCTCTCCTCCGCACCCCCACCTCTCACCCCCTTCTCCCACCCATCATCTCCCTCCTGCTCAGAGCGGAGGTTGATGAGTGTGTAAGGGGGTGTGTGGGCGACTAGCATCTACCTGTGTCCACTGCTGACTGTCGATCGTGACTGTTGGTCGCCGTTTAGGCAGGCTATAATGCGCGATGGAATGTTTTGGTGAAGATAAAAAGAACCCAGAGCTAAAATACTCATCAGTATCTGTGTGTGTGTGTGTGTGTGTGTGTGTGTGTGTGTGTGTGTGTGTGTGTGTGTGTGTGTGTGTGTGCGAGGGTGTGTGTGTGCGAGGGTGTGTGTGTGTGTGTGTGTGTGTGTGTGTGTCTGTGTGTCTGTGTCTGTGTGCCTCTCTGTGTGTGCGTGCGTGTGTGTGTATGTGCGCGCGCGCGCGCGCGTGTGTGTGTGTGTGTGTGTGTGCGCGCGCGCGCGCGCGCGCCTGTGTGTGATTCTTACTGGTCATACATGCATGTGTACAATGATTTATACATGTGATCACAAACACACACACACACGCGCGCGCGCGCGCGCGCGCGCGCAAGCGGTCGCACTTCCGCACGCATGGATTTGTTTCTCACAAAGACAGGCTTTGGATATGCTTTTCACAAAGGGATATGTTTTTCACAAAGGAAGACAATGGATATGCTTTTCACACAGGAAGGCACTGGATATATTTTTCACACACAGGGATATGTTTTCACAAAGGGATATGCTTTTCACAAAGGAAGGCATTGGCTATGCTTTTCACAAAGGGATATGCTTTTCACAAAGGAAGACACTGGATATGCTTTTCACAAGGGAAGGCACTGATATGCTTTTCACAAAGGAAGACATTGGATATAGTTTTCACACAGAGATATGCTTTGCACACAGAGATATGCTTTTCACACTGGAAGGCATTGGATATAAACATTTCACAAAGGGATATATGCTTTTCACAGAGGAAGCCATCGGATACGCTTTCACAAAGGGATATGCTTTTCACAAAAAGGGATATGCTTTTCACAAGGGGATATGCTTTTCACAAGGGGATATGCTTTTCACAAAGGTTAGGAACATGCTGGATTGTACTTTTGCTTTTTGTGGAACCCAGTCTGTTCTTCATCAATAACGACACCAGTGTGCGACTGTAACCCTCCAGAATCATTCGGAGCATTACGCCTCTGGCTGATCAAACTGATAGAGTGATACTTCTGCCAGGAGATTTTTCTTCGTTGTTGGGAAGGAGGATGACTGGTGATTGAGTCTGGTCAGTGCTCCAGTGATCTAGATTTTGTTGTGGAAGTTATCTAAGGTACCAGTTACTGCTTCTCTGCCAACATTTAAGAGTTCTGCAAGGACGTTGCCAATGCCTACAGCCTCCCCCACAATCTATCATTTCTTCTGCAGGTACGATTTTTTTTTTTCTTGGGGTGTCGCAACGTCATCCACATTTGATGAATCTTGCAGTAAATTGTAAACAGAATTGCTAGTGATTCCGCAAGACAGTATGGACAAACAGATTTTCTTTTTTTTCCTGCGTACGCAGGCTGATACTCCTGCCGACACTCCCTACATAGACAGGCAAGGATTAATCCCATCTACCCAACAAAGGGAGTGGAGTTTTGTGTGTATGACCGGTTTTTTTTAATCTCGCCATTAAGGCAGCCATACTCCATCTTCGGGGAAGGTGCATGCTATGTGTAAAGTGTCATCCATACCAACGGCCAAACTGGCCTTCTCTTCCGAAAGTTGGTGATGAGATTTTACGTGTGTGCAAGGTGTTGTGCGTGCGTTCACACACGAAACCTCGGTTTATAGTCTTATTCGAAGGACTGTATGGGAAATGGAGTCAGAGCCAATGTTACTCCAAGGGCCCCCCCCCCCCCCCCCCCCCCGTACCCGAAACGGCCCGTCGGAGATTCGAACCCGCAACCCCAGGATCGCCAAGATTACAAGTCCGGCGCTCTACCACTGAGCCATACCGGCCCCCACATTTTCAAATTATCTGTCCATATTGTCTTGCAGAATCTCTAACAATTCTTTTTAAAATGTTTTTCAATTTTCCCCGTTCAGGCGCCTCACACTTTGAAACAAATCTTATAGTGTTGTATTGTTAATACATTTGGTCCACCTTTGCTCTTTTTGTTATGTAGAGTTCGGAGCACTATTCATTCCCCAGTTTTAGATGTCTTTTTTGCTGAGTAACACAGTTGCAGCCTTGTCCTACATGGTGATGACTTTGCTTATGTATAGCCCAGTCTTCTACAACGTGACAGGCTTTCCTTGGGTCCTTGTGCTATAGAGGGTTTTGTTATTCAGTTTCCTTACTCTGTTATTGGAACCAGGTTTGCATTGTACCCCTCCTTTCGTCACTGGCCTTCTTCGTTACAGCGCCATTTCTCTCTCTCTCTCTCTCTCTCTCTCTCTCTCTCTCTCTCTGAGCGGTTTTAAGCTCCTTGTAGTGTCACACATCTCCGGAAAATCGCCTGCCTTGCCTGTGATCCTTGGTTTCCATTTTCATCGGCTTATTCCCAGGACAAGCACGCACAATCTCTCTCTCTCTCTCTCTCTCTCTCTCTCTCTCTCTCTCTCTCTCTCTCTCTCTCTCTCTGTCTCTC
>JADBJO010003970.1:138166-160666 GCA_016801955.1 Conus betulinus | reverse complement strand
TTTTCTGTTCGTGAATTTGTTTTTGATCACACCACTTATCACACCTCTTCAATGGGCGCAGCGCACGTGCATCACGGTGAAAGAGACGCTCAGAGGAGGGAGTCAAGTGACAGCTGCAGACACGAGCAGGGGACGCCCATGGGAGCAATGCAGTCGTTCGAGCTGATCCACTTGACTTGATTCGTTGTGCTCTTTAGAGGGCTTTGGACGATACGGTTTAAACAGGTTCGCAGCTCGTCATTCAAACACACTACACTGCTGTCAAACGACAGGAAGGATTTTTTGAGGGGGTGGGATGGGCGAGGGGAGGGAGGAAGACAGTTTTCTTTATACAGTAGGTTATTGATTTCTACGTCTGGCTTTGTTTCCCTATGTCATACTGCCTGATATAGGGGAATGTTGAAGCACCGGCAGAGAACTCCTGAGAGACACCTCTGTCCTCAGCAAATAAAGACTGGGATTCTAGAGGTTTGGACCTACTACCACCCGACGCCAGGCGGTATACACTCCTGCCGAGTCCAGCAGTTTTCAGATAAAATGTAGAGTAACAACACTTCAAGCATTTCGAAGGTTCTGATCACGGATCTGTTGTTGTTGTTCTCTAATATGCAGTCCTCATTATGAACATGACTAGCAGAAAAGCCTTGAAACCATGAGTTCGACAATACTAGATTTACATTCGTAGCTTTTTCTCCACAAAATGTAAAAAAAAAATAGCAATGTCTAAACATCACAAAGCAAGACATGCTTTCTTCTGTTTGGTAATGGGACTTTATGGCACGAACCCTCGCCACAGTTCAATCTCTCTGTCCCCTCAACCTGTCACACATCGCTGGATCCGGTGCGTCAGCGTGGAAGTAAAGAGAGGCTCTGAGAAGACATTCAAATGCTAGTGTCAGACACGAGAAAAAGGGGGCGTCACTGTGAGTAATCCAGACGAAGGAATCGATCCAGGTGACAATGTCCGGAGGTTTTACGGGCTGTCTGGGTGCTTTGGTCAACATCCTCAGTACGCCCTCTGACTTCCCTCCCTATGTTCACATTACACGGAATCGCATTACCGGGAGGACGGGGTGGAGGGGGTGGTGGTGAGTCTGTGGCAGTTCTAGATCTCTAACTTCCAGCCTTTCCTTATTTTGGCTATGTCGTAATCTTGGTCGGGGACTTGTTCAGGCATCACCGACGACTTATTGATAGAAGTCTCCAGCTCGGTCCAGAGTTAAGTGGTGTTATTCATGGAAATCTTAAATGAGGTGGAGAACAGCAAGTAGTAAATAACAAACAAGTAGGGTAAGTCTTGCTCCCTTGATGAAATAAATGAACGCCCCTGACTTCAAACGAGTTTTGCTTACGACAACAAATTGCCTATCAGAAATGACAACACAGAGCACACCAAACAAACCACGAGAGAGTTCTGGGCCTGGGTTTGGGTATTTACTCATGGCTGGGAGCATGTATGGTGACCAACATCCATTACAGACAAATACTGACTTATGCGTTTTTTAACAAGCTTGTTGATGAGTGATTGTTAAGGACCCAAATGTGCTTAACTTCTTTCTTTATTTTAACATATCAAATCGGGTCTTCCTTTTACGTCTGAACAAAGAGAGTCTAGGCTGACACTACCACAGGTATTTTAAAGGTATTGCCCACACAGCCCTGTTCAAAACACAAATTACACACTTGCAGCTCTAATGAAGACGTGTTTGTTTGGTTGGTTTTTAGCAAACACGACGTAATCGCAAAATTCGTGTATTTTAGGAGAAAATTTTCTTAAATGGATTATTCGTAAGATTCTAATTGCCCTGGAACCTTTTTGTGATCTTGGTAAAAAACTGGGCCCAAGTTTTACGTCACAGCCAACAAAGATGACATCACAGAAATTCCAAAGTTTCTTTCCTGAGAAGCACTGCTGCAATCCTATAAGTACAAGCCTTGTAAAATTAAAAGTTGAAATCCAACAGTCTTAAATGTTAAGTTTGTATAACTGAATGTGTCTCCCCCCCACACCCCCCCCCCGACCCCCCACCCCGACCCCTTCCACCACCCCCCCCCTCCCGCCCATTCCTTCCCCCCCCCCCCCCCCCCCCCCCCCCCCCCCCCCCCCCAAAAAAAAAAAAAACATGTAAAAAAACTCAGCTATGCCTTAACAGCCCCAAAAACCAGGAATGCTTTCATTTTGATGATGGAATTCTACACTTCTCAGCATCACCAAGATGAAGTCTCCCTGCTCCCTCACATGTCGCACATTGCTGGACTTGGCGCCTCCGTGTGGAAGTAAAGAGAAGCTCAGAGAAAATATTCCAATGCTAGTGTCAGACACCAGAAAAGGGGCGTCACTGTGAGTAATCCAGACGAGGAATCGATCCACGTGACAATGCTGGGGTGATGGGGGGGGGGGGGGGGGGGGGGGGTACTGTTGGTCTTGCTGTTTTGGTCAACACTGTTAAGGTGCCCTCTGGCCTCCTTCCCAATTTTCACATTAGACTGAATCGAATTACCAGGAGGAGAGGTGGGGGGGGGGGGGGGGGGGGGGTAACAGGAGGTAATCCAGTCGAAGGAACCGATGCGCTTATCAATACCTAGAGTTCCCACCAGTTGTCTTGGTATCTTCATCCACATGCCCACACACTTCCCTCCCTGTCTTTGTTTCCTCCTCGCTTTCCACACCACTTCACTCCCTCCCACGCTGCTCATTCTGCCTCCCCGCTAACAAAGCACACTCTGCTGTTTCCCCTCATAGCCCAGACACCGACGATTCTCAGGCAGCATTCAATGTCAGTCACCATCAGGAAACCCACTGGCGGTGACTCTGTCTCTCTGTCTCTCTCTCTGTCTCTCTGTCTGTCTCTCTCTCTCTCTCTCTCTCTCTCTCTCTCTCTCTGTCTGTCTGTCTCTCTCTCTCTCTCTCTCTCTCTCTCTCTCTCTCTCTCTCTCTCTCTCTCTCTCTCTCCAACACCAGACACAGACATTCATATAATTCTTTGAAAGTTTACTGAATATTGTGAACTACTAAAATCTTCCTCCTGCTATGTCTTTTCTACGTCCCACTCCGGGGTAAAAGAATGTTGACGCACCAAGTGAAAAGACCTGTCTCTACATAATATACACTGGTATTCTTGAGGTCTTCACGCGGTTGAAGTTAATGTCGCAAGGTAAAGACTCGTGTTGGGTTAGTGTACATTGTGAGGCAAACGCTTTCATCGGACAATTTCATTATATTTCAGATACGCTGAACCTTTCTGCTGACGGTGCTAAAATCTAGTCCACAGTCTGCCATCAAAACCATCAAGTGTAAAATCACAACAGGCATTCCCAAAAATGCTATTACAGACCTGATTCAATAACGTTCCTGATATACCGTCCTTGTAAGAAAAATATTGACAGAAAGCATACGTCAAATGTCAGATTTATGTCACTAGATTTGTCGCGAAAAATGTAAAAAACTCTGCATCGCCTATACACAGCAAAGTTAGCACCACCGTCAAGATGACAACGGGTAAATACTGCTGCCAGTATTTTTACAGCGAATCATCTCTGTCCCCCTGACATAGAGCACATTACGCTGGACTGCGTGCACACGCACGCGACAGTAAAGAGACATTCAGGGAAGTTGTACAAACGCTTGTGTCAGGCAGGAGAAGAGAAGAGTCTCTTGGAGTCGTCCACTCCAGGGAATCGATCCTCCTGACAAGGTCTGCGGTGCTCTCCGGGAGTCTTAGTGCCTTGGTCAACATGATTAGCGCGCCCTCTAAAACTCCTTCTGTGCTGTCTTTACCTCTAACCAGGACGAATTACAAAAAAAAGTTTCAAATGAAACAGCAAGAGTAGATTAGGGTGGGCTTTTTCTTTCATGTGGGTCCTCCCACGACCAATTTTACTCTCTCTCTCTCTCTCTCTCTCTCTCTCTCTCTCTCTCTCTCTCTCTCTCTCTCTCTCTCTCTCTCTTAAGCGGGGCTTCCACTCTCCTTTCTTTTTTCTCTACTCTTTTTTTTTCTTTTCTTTGACTCTCGCTCACCATGGAAAATCTGTGTGTTCATTATTGATGGTCATTTGCCAATGATCGAAAAAGAAATCAAAATGAATCAAATCACCGGAAAAATTTGAAAAGAAAAAAAAAAGAAAAATAGTGGTAAGTTCATGGCAGCCCGTCGACATTAACTTTCGCCTGTTGTCTAATCCTGCTCATGTCACGTAGTCTTATGCAGGCGGGTTTTGAGGCATCAAAAATGACTTTCTGATATAAACCTCTAATTCAAAGCAGTGAAGCGGGTATTACATGGGTCCTAGCGCGTCAGCGTCAAACAATAGAAGACTAATGCCGATTTGTGGACTGTTCAGACAATATTGTTAAATGATTGATGTTTGGAGGTTCAGATGCGCCGAACCCTTTTTCTGATCTGGCCATTTCAAATCAGGCCTTCTGTAGACGCCATGACCAAAAGATCCAACTCCAGGCTGAAGTCACTACAGATATTTCGAAGGTTCTTACACCCCTAATTCAAATACCTTTGTGTTTTTCGTTTGTTTCAAATGAAATGAAGTTTTGGTGAACATAATTTTATGTCATTTGTTTTTTGTCCTACACATGTAAAACCTCGTTAATGTTTTAAACAGTGCAAGCGCGGAACTGCTTTCAGCCTGATGACAGGATTGTACAGCTCTTAGCATCGTCACAGTGAGGTCTCTCTGTCTGTCCCCTCACGCAGAACACGTCACTGCACTCGCTGTGTTCGTGTGGCAGTGAAGAGAAGTTAGTGAACTTATCCAAATGTTAGCGTCAGACGCGAGAAAAGGGGCGTCACCGGGAGCAATGCAGGGGAAAGAATCGACCCACTAGGCAATGTCTTGCAGTTCTCTCTGACTGTCTTAGTGCTGGAGTCCACATCGTTAACTCGTCAACTGACTTTTTTCCCTGTTCGTCGCAGTCCAACAACCAGAATGCTTCGGAAGGAAAGCAGCAACTTGTAAGTTGTCGGAACAGTGTGGACTATCATTACCTTCTACCTCGTCCTGTGCCTTGCATAATGACGTCGTTCTCCCAGGTAGAGAGAGAGGACTGTTGGGGCACTGATGATGACCTCTTTAAGGAAACCTCTGTCTCTAGCCTGTAGTCACGGGCATTCGTGAAGTTATGACGCAGTCCAGAGAAGTTCAGACAACCTATTCCAATGTTAGGGTCAGACACGAGAAAAGAGGGCGGCAGTACAAGTAATGCAGTCAAAGGCGACGATCCAGCTGGCCATGTCTGGGATTCCCACCACGAGGTCTGATGAGCAGTATTTCACGCCATTAAGTCTTTGTAGCGTAGGTGTCCTGCTCCCTGGCTCCAGGTATTAAGGGTACTCCTAACTCTTGAGAAAACAAACAATAGGGATGGAAGCAATAGTTAGCGAGTTTCTGTTGTCCTGCCAGCCGTCAACTTCAACGTCTTGCATTATGTCACCATCATCGTCATCATCATCATCATCATCGCCATCATCATCATCATCCTTGTCGTCGTTGTCGTCATCGTCATCATCATTGTCATCATTATGATCATCTTCGACATCATCGACATCATCTTCGTCATCATTGTCATCATGACAATAAAACATTAATGGCGTTTATTCTTCAATAAGCCTTAAACGTTTACAACAAAATAAATACAAACAAAGAGGAGAACAAAAATACGCAAAGTAAGCAGCACAGACATCAAATACGCATTTAAACAGTCTTGAAACAATCATTTCACACCCCCCACTACCACCCCCACACTCGGTCTCCCTATATTTCTGTCTGTCTGTCTGCCAGCCTGCTCTCTCTCTCTCTCTCTCTCTCTCTCTCTCTCTCTCTCTCTCTCACACACACACACACACACACACACACACACACACACACACACACATACACACACACACATTCATACATACACACACACGCGCGCGCGCGCATGCGCACACACACACACATGCGCGTGCGCTTGTACGCATGCGCGCGTGCGCACACACACACACACACACACACACACACACACACACACACACACACACACACTGCAGCGGCCGGTGTCGTATTTAATACTGTCGCCGTGGAATTGTATCGCAGCGATAGCATTTCACGTGAAACATTGTTGCAGCGACAGTATTTTTCTGGAAAATATTGTCGCGCGACAACGTTTCACGAAAAATGTCCTACAGAGAATAGTGTAGCTGTCCATAAAATACTGTCGCTCGAAATTTTGCGACATTTTTTTTTTTTTTTTTTTTTTGCGACAGGACACTGTGAAATATTGTAGTCAGTGAATGCTGTCGCTTGCGACACATTTTCACGTGAAATCTTACTGCTAGAGTTAACATTTCCTGTGAAATATGGTCGCAGCGTTAATATTTCACAGCGACGATTTTTTCTGCAAAGTGAAAAACGTCGCCGCGGTTGAGCGTCAAAATATCACAGAAAATAATGCAGCCTGCCATTGAATAAAAAATTGTCGCAAGTGATTTTTTTTTATCATAAATGTTTTTTGACGAAAGTCAAATTTCCATTCGTGTGTGTGTGTGTGTGTGTGTGTGTGTGTGTGTGTGTGTGCGTGTGTGTGCTGTGAAATGTGATGTCTTTTATCAATATCGTAGGCCTAAGACATTCAGCACAACGAAATCTGAGGAAGACCGGGTAAGTTAGAACCCCTAAAAATGCAGCCCTACCTCCTTCATTAATTTTACTTCACTCAAGGTAATTATTTGTAAAGCTTACCATAAGAGCTTCATATAGTACAGCATCAAATGGCTATCTTTATTTCAAAAAGTTCTATATAAGAAATCATAAAATTCTCAAAGAAAAAGAAGCCCACTTTAGACATCATCTCGGGTTAAATGGGCCAGGAGTGGTAAATATGGGCCACGGGCCTATATTAACAGACACGCAAACCAATATTGTTTTGTCTGTGGGCCATATAAGATGTGTGAGCTTGTTTGATAATCCATTTAAAGGCACCTAAGGTCTCAACACATTCATAAACTAAACTTAAAGAGTAAATGATTGTCCCTAATGTCAGAACACAAACAAACATAATAGAGTCTAAAAGCTAATACAAGCCAAATCGCAGAACAGACAGTTTCAGTTGTCTCTTCAGGAATGTTGAACTTTTCAGAAAGTTCACAAGCGCGAAGTACTCGCCGGTTGCATTTCACTGTATTCATAAGCAGTAGCCATCGCGGAAAACAAAATGGTACAGACGACATTATTGTCTTACAGCATTTACAGCATATCGATGATTCTGACAGCTTGTCAGTCATTAAGCTCAAATATCCAATCACATCTCTTTTCCCCAAAACGTTTTTAGCCAGCCACCTCCTCCCCAGCAACTCCTTTTATTTGATAACTTATTGTATCTAACTAGCCGCAATTCTTAAACATTCAAAGATTTTGGTCAACAGAAGCGACTACATTGTCTCCAATTTCTAAGCAAGGATAGATCAGATGTTGCAGAGTCACTGTCTTTGACGCTTTTCAACAGTCACAGAATATTCAAACAAGTTCAAAAAGTTCCGAAGCGTTGGAAATTCACTGACGTCATATTTTCCCATTTTATTGTATCCATTTAATGCTCTCTCTCTCTGTCTCTCTCTCTCTGTGTGTGTGTGTGTGTGTGTGTGTGTGTGTGTGTGTGTGTGTGTGTGCGTGCGTGCGTGTGTATTTCCGTTTTTGTAAAAGCCATGTAAACATACGCCGAGAAACTGACGGACGTTAGAAATTATGCTCTACTTTTCTACTACATGGCGCGCGCGCGTGCCCGCGCGCGCGCGCACACACACACACACACACACACACACACACACACACACACACACACACACACACACACACACACAAACTGCCGACAAAGCTGGATCTTGAACCTCTCAGGTCTTTCGGTAGAAGACAGAACCGAAATTTTCAAAAGATGAAGTTCCTTTTGACCAAGATCAAAGACACGTGTTCGTTTTGTGGTGCCGCGAAGTTAAGAAGTTAAAAAGGTCCACATAGTCCAATAAGATCGAAGCGGTTAAATAGCTAATAACGCAAATTTCTCAAATATCATTGTCATAATTATTTCTCTTGTTCATCGTACACTATTTAGGCCTATCAATAATGAGCAGTCCAAAAGCTGCAACTTGTAATAAGTATACTATAATGCCGTGGAACTACTACACATCATTTTTTTCTTTCTTTTTTTGTTTTTCTTTAAGATAAGATCCAGATCAGAATCCAAATCGAGACATGTGAGGTAGAAGGAACGGAGTGTTAAGAGTTGGGTGTAGCATGTAATGAATAATAGCCGCACTCTTATGTTATGGATATCCTAATATCCATAATATAAGAGTGCGGCTATTATACGATTTCGTGTCTCTCGTTGTCTTTCCCATGACTATCCATTTGTCTTCCAATGACTATCCATATTGACATTCACATAGCCCTGTCACCCTGTTATGTAATACTATGGGGATAATTATATGATTTGTTCCCTCGGCTTTGACCTTCTCTCTGCCCCATCCATCTCTGACCTATCATACCTCCTTCAACGGTTTGTGTCCCTCCTGTACTGTAAGGGAGTGCATGAGTGAGGAAGTGTATGTGTGTGAGTTTGTGTGCGTGTGTGCCCCACGCATGCGTGTATACATGCATGTGTACGTAGTAGTATCTCTCTCTCTCTCTCTCTCTCTCTCTCTCTCTCTCTCTCTCTCTCTCTCTCTCTCTCTCTCACACATACTCGCTCGCGCGCGCGTGCGTGTGTGAAACGCGTAAACGCGCGTGCGCGGGCATACACACAAACTCAAATACGCACATACACTTCTACAAAGAGATTATTGTGTAACTTCCAGGGTTTGTGGGGAGACGTCTTAAGAGTTCTATTCAATTGTCATGGGGAAAGAGTATCGTCCCACAAAGAAGATGTTCAGAGTGGGTGGGGTATGTAAAGTGATAGCTTACACGGGGGTATCCTAGGAGAGAGAGAGAGAGAGAGAGAGAGAGAGAGAGAGAGAGAGAGAGAGAGAGATTGCGTGATTATGGACAAATGAATCACAAACATATTTGAGCATGAATGCAGTTGTTTCAGGGTACACACACACACACACACACACACACACACACACACACACACACACACCGTCGCGCTCTCTCCACATACACGCACACATGCTTGCATGTCCAGAGAGAGAGAGGGGGGGGGGGGGGGAGGGGGCGGGAAAGGCAGAGGCAGAGACCAACTGACAGACAGTTTGATGGACAGAGTGAAACTAAAGAGAGTCAAACAGAGGAAGGGCGATACATAGAATGAACGAGGAAAACAAATAGAGACAGAAAGATAGACCGACAGTCAAGCAGACACAAATAAGATCATAGACAGAAAGACAATGGGGCAACTGATACGTAAAACCATGAGAGAGAGAGAGAGAGAGAGAGAGAGAGAGAGAGAGAGAGAGAGAGAGAGAGAGAGAGAGAGAGAGAGAGAGAGAGAGAGAGAGAGAGAGAGAGAGAGGTGGGAGAGAGAGAGAGAGGTGGGGGTTGGGAGTTGGGGCAGAGACCGATCATGTCTTCGACGTCGTATTTTTACGGGGAAATGCTGTCTCAGAACGACAACTTTTCTACGCCAGCAATTTTTTTTACATGAAATGCTGTCGCTACGACATGATTTTATTTTTAGGGTAACGACACGATTTTATGACATTTCTCGTGAAATCCTATCGCGCTAAAAAATTTTTATGAAATTAAGTCGCTCAGCGATAATTTTTCATGAACCAGCTGCAGTATTTCCCGGGAAATACTGTCGCTGCGACACGATTTTATGAGCGACAGTACTATATACGACACCGGTAAGGGGAGATGAAAGAACATGGCTCAAGATGTGAAGAGAGTATTTCTTTTGAAACAGGACCTGCAGGATGACAGAGGATTGGAACTGCAGAAACTTCCAGATACGTCCACCACTGTCCAATCTAAACTGATTGTAATCACATCTTGCCGCAATTAAGGCCCGCATCACAGAGACGCAAATCCATACCACTCCTGCTTTTGGAGACAAGCTTGATTGATGGGGAGTTCTTAAGGATCCATGTGTGCTGAACCCAGATTACACATCGTGCTTTTCCAATCGGATCTTCTCTTTAAACAATGACCAAAATAAACAAAGAAACAAACAAAGAAATCATGCCGACATCATTGCGGAGGATTTCAAAGGTTCCGCTCCCGGACCTCTGTACAAAACTATGTTATATACTCTTGCCATCCTCAGCCATGTTTTTGTTGGTGGTGTTTGTTTGTGTGTTTGCTTGCTTGTTTGCTTGCTTGGTTTTTTTTTTTTTTTACTCGTCTCTTTCGTTTGTTTGTTCGTTCGTTTGTTTGTTTGTTTGTTTAAGTTAAAATGAAAAACAAGCTATATATACGATTTTTACGTTGATTGATTTTGTGCCAAAAATGTAAAAAACCCAACAATCCCAACACAGTGGAAAGCTAGAAATGTTGTATTGTTGATCATCATAGGTTAACACAACTCCCAACATCATCCCAGGGAAGCCTCTGTGTCCCTTATAAGTCACCACATGACCAAGCTTAGCGCAACAATGTGGCAGTTCAGAGAAGTTCCGAGCAGGGATTCAGATGTCAGTGTCAGACACGAGAAAAAAAAAAAAAAAACACTGGAGTAATCTAGTCGAGGGACTCGAATCACTCAGTAATGTCCATGGCACTTCCTAGACATCTTGGCGCTTTCGTCAACAATGTTAGCATCTGACTTCCCAGATTTTTTTTTTATTATTCAAGCGGAATCTATAGACACATACAACCCTTCAGAAAAGAAGATGGAGAGGGAGGGGGGGGGAGGGGGCTGGAAATGTTATATGAAATTGTGTGTGGAATACCTTCTTCCTTTTGCCTCGTGTTCACTGTGTTGTAATCCTGGGCTGTCGGTTGTTGAGGCCTCACCTGATGACTTCTTGGAAGCCATCTCTGCCTATGTGCAAGGAAAAGTGGTATTCATGGGGTCTTGGTGTAAGTAAGGATCACACAAGATAGATTCATGCCAACACGCGCTTATATAACTACTCTTACAATGTTATTTTTGAGGATCTGTGTATGCTCAGCTTATTTCAGGATTTGACTAGTCCAAAGTACGGTTGGTCTTCGTTTATAGGAGAGAAAAAAAATCTCCATGACCGATACTATTCCACGGATTTCAGAAGTTCTGATCGTAAAGCTGCGTTTGGAACAGTTTTACAGCCCTGATAAAGACTTGAAGAAAGTCCAAACAAAGCATTTTTAGCTGTTGGGTTCGTAGGATTGGCTGTCGACATGACATTCAAACTCCACCAATGCCCAAACAGCGCAAACACAGAACTGCTTCCAGGTAGATGATAGAACTAAACAGCTTCAAATACCATCGTAGTTCAAACCTGCATAGTCTTACAAATAACACAACACCCGGACGTAATGCACAGAAAAGTTCGAAGAAATATTTCAATGTTAGTGTCAAAAGAAAGGGGGCAAACTGATAAAGTCTATTGAGTGGACCCACCCGGCAACGCCCAGGATTCAAACTAACTGTGTCAGTACTTCGATCAGCATCGAACCACTTTTTTTTTTTTTTTCCAAAAAATTTAAACCAGGTCCAGTGACTGAAATACTTTGTTAAGCCGAAGGAGAGTGGGACGAAAATGTACGAGTCAAAAGTGCATGAACACAAACCTGCGAACGATAGTGACGTTTACTTTTGCGTAAAGGTATTCAAAATTATCTTTCTTAAAGGTTTTTGCATAAGTCAATGTTGTTCTCGAAGGGCTGCAGGTTGGGTTTGCTGATAGTCCAACGACAACACAGGGTCCATCAGCAAACCATCAGTGGACCATCAGTAAGTAACATCATTCTGGGGAAATAGACCTCCTGGATACGTCTGCCAAAGATGGACATTACAAAGTTGTATTGTTTTTGTTTTTGTTTCTCTTGAAAAAGGCCACGTGGTCGAAAATTTGAAGAGTGGAATTGTGATCTTGTGTGAAAAGATGGTTTCAAAACGAGGTGACTGAGGGCGGAAAACGAAGCAAATTTTAAAAAGAAACGATATTAGTTTCACCACACAGTACAGACCAACAGATGACAGGACGCAACATAAGTGCTGTGTGTTCTGTCATCTGTTCGTCTGTACTGTGTGGTGGAACCAATACTGTTTCTTTTTAATATTTGCCAAAAGATGGTTTGGAAACATTGGTCTATTAACATGACATAGTGACATGGCCTTGAATTGATTCGAAATTCTCAGGCTGTTTTTTTTCGCAATGATATGAATATACTGAAGCGTTCCGATAGTTTATTTATAGTAAGGCTTGTACTGAAAACGTGGAAAAGTGTATTTTCGGAAAAGACTAGCTAGAAATGTGTATTTTCCATCAGGAGTTTGTTATTCAAACAGTACTTGGTTCCCTAAGCACTTTTTTTTTTTAATTTAGAAATCGTCCCACTCAAAACGAACAGACACATGAACAAAATCACGTGAGGATACGAAACAAACAGGAGAAGGAAAGAGAAAGAGAAGCAACAAGTATGGCACTTGATCGAAAATGTCCTGATGAGTCATTCTTGCACTATCAGATGACTCATCGATAAAGATACATCCCTCGATGTCCTGACGTTGTCATGTTGTTTCTGATTCGTATCTGGGCCCCCTGTGACTCACTGGGTATATCCTACCCCCATATAATACAAAGGTCAGTCAAGCTCTCGAACCGCCTCTCTGAGAACATTCAGAAATGGGAACTGTCCTGTTTATTGATTCCGGCTTACATCTTCAAATCGAGTGAAAGGGAAAGAAGATGAACTTGAAACTAAATCGGAGGTGCTCTAGAGACTTGAAGCGCGCATGAGTGTGTGTGTGTGTGTGTGTGTGTGTGTGTGTGTGTGTGTGTGTGTGTACGTGTGTGTGTGTGCGTGTACGTGTGTGTGTGTGTGTGTGTGTGTGTGTGTGTGTGTTTTGTGTGTGTGTGTGTGTGCCTCTGTCAGTCTGTCTGTTTGTCTGTCTGTCTGTCTGTCTGTCTGTCTGTCTGTGTGCGTGTTGTGTGTGTGTGTGTGTGTGTGTGTGTGTGTGTGAGAGAGAGAGAGAGAGAGAGAGAGAGAGAGAGAAAATCATGTATTTTCGCTTTTTGTTTCATTTCTTTTTTCAGACACACAACTTCAAATAAAACTTTAAAAGTTCTTTTCGGTGATTCCACAGGTTTCCAGTGGCAATCTTCTCCGTCCTCGCAGCTACCTGAAGGAGATCTGGGAGAGCTTCAATGCACTGTTAGCGGCCCAGTTCTGGGCCTACACACACTGGAGTGAAAAGATTGAACTTTGTGAACGATCAGACATCTCCTCTGGCTTTTTAGGTACGAGTGACCGTACAGAGGATATAAAAACCCTCTTTTGACACACACACACACACGCACCGCACACACACACACACACACACGCACACACACACACACACACACACACACACACACACGTGCACCACACACGCGCACGCAACCACATACACACGCGCGCGCGCGCGCGCACAGTGCGTGTTTTATATCCTCTGTACGGTCACGCACATACACACACGCACACACATACACGCACGAAAACACATGCACACACACGCGCACACACACACACACACACACACACACACACACACATACAGAGGCACGCACGCATTTAGGCGCACGCGTATACTCTCTCTCTCTCTCTCTCTCTCTCTCTCTCTCTCTCTCTCTCTCTCTGTGCGTGTGCGCGCGTGCACATGTGTGTGTGCGCGCGCGCTCATGTGTGTGTGTGTGTACGCGCGCGCGCACGTGTGTGTATATGTGTGTGTGAGTGTGTGCGTGACACGTAGTCATGTTCCCGTACTGTTCACTATGCATACCACGCGCGTAAACTTGCCGACGTAAAGTTTAAGCAACTGAACATCCGATGATTGCATTTTGTTTTTCAATCACAAGTTGACTTAGAAATCATTCACATCGCTTGTAGCGGACACTGAACAATGTCTTGCACAAAAAGGAGTTGAATTACAGACTAGGTTGCTCAAAAGTTTGCGTTTTTCAAGTTCACCTACAACGCGCAGTTTTCCGCATTACGCGAACTGTGCAGAAACACGGATTATAAGTACATATAGAACACAGACAGACAGGCAGAGAGTCAGCACAGAGAGAGAGAGAGAGAGAGAGAGAGAGAGAGAGAGAGAGAGAGAGAGAGAGAAGACAGTCTCGCTAAGAGACAGAGAGACAGACAGACAGACAGAGACAGACGCAGGGAGAGATAGTCAGACAGACAGAGACAGAGACAGAGACTGAGACCGGGAGGGACAGACAGAAGACGCCCAGAGATATAGTCAGAGACAGAGACAGAGACAGACAGTCAGAGACAGAGAGAGACAGAAAGTCACAGAGAGACAAACAAGCAGAGTGTGAGAGAAGAGCAGAGACAGAAACACAGAGAGAGAGAGAGAGAGAGGAAAGAGAGAGAGGGAGAGAGAGAATCTGCAAGCGAGGAGATAAATCACAAGTTTATATTCTATGGTGTGTTCACACGTACCCACATGCGTTGCGGACTATTAGCTTAAAACCTACATCACGTGCCTTGCAAACAAACTGAAAAAAAAAATAGCCACCCCCACCTCCACATCCCCCCCCCCCTGCACCCCCCCCCCCCCACACACACACACACACACACACATGCTTCAAGAAAAGAAAAAAACAAACATGAGAAGCAGAAGCACGGACAATGTGACAGAGACGTGAAGCACGGACAATGTGACAGAGACGTGAAGCACGGACAATGTGACAGAGACGTGAAGCACGGACAATGTGGCAGAGACTTGAAGATGAACATCCACTCTGCCTATCTCTGGCGTCGGGTCAGAGACCGAGACTGAGCTGGAAAATTCCTATCGCACTCATGAAGGCCATCTATAACAGTCGTATCTCACGTGCATCTTACACAAATAGCACGTACGCTCGTGCGCGCGTGCACACACACACACACACACACACACACACATCGCTGCTCGCGCGCGCGTGTGCCTGGGACGCTCGGAGAGGTGGACATGCATGACGAAAGAGATCGGACAAACACAGAGACAGTGAACTCCGGTGAAATGAACAAGCAACACTCCGAGTATCACGTGCGTGCACTGGGGCGACTTGTGGCCGTGCCGTGGACTGACTGACACAGAACAATCTGTGCGGATTCATGTGTGATTTGGGGGGCCTCTTTATTCTCCTGCGGGCATAATGGACATTATGCATGCGCCCGGAGAAAGTAGTTCTCGTTTTTTTGTTTTTTAATTATGCTTGTTATAATGATTATTATTATTCACTTTTTTTTCTTTCATGTTTTTTTCTTTCTTTCTTTTTTTTACACCTTTTTGGCGGTGAAGATCGGGGTATGCATGTTTCTTTTCTTTTCTTTTTAACTTTGGGCGCAGTCAATATATTCCGTAAAATGATTACCAGGTGTGTTCGCGGAATTCCGTAACGTTTTTTCTCGACTTAATCTTGATTTTGTTTCGACAGAGCAGAGAGAGAAGGCCAAACATTTACCACTGAAATGTCATGTAAGCCTGGGTGGCTTGTTTTCCTGCTGCTGCTCCCCCCCCCACCCATAGAACAAAAAAGAGAGAGACTGACAGATTAAATAGAGTCGAGGGACCTGAGTCATGAAGGAGAGACAGACAGACGGAGAGACAGAATCAGTTAAGAGGAGAGAAAGAGAGACAGGAGTCAGAGGAGGATTAAAGACCAAGAGACGAGAGAGAGAGAGAGAGAGAGAGAGAGAGAGAGAGAGAAAGAAGAAGAAGAAGAAGAAGGGAAAGACAATGACACAGAGAGCCAGACAAAAATAGTCAGGAAGGGGGGGGGGGGGGGGAGGGGGGGCAGACAGACAGACAGAGACACACCAAGAGACAAGCAGACAGACAAAATTACAAAGGAAAGCGAAAAAAGAGAGAGGGGGAGGGGGGAGGACGTAGACTTAAAAGAAGAAGAGAGAAAGTGTTGGAGAGACAGTAGTAGAGAAGAATTCTGACATAAAAGGGGGAGACAGAAACTATTACGCAAATATGGAGGGAAGAAAAAAAAATAATGTAGGGAGGGGAAGAAAGACAGAAGGCATGAAAGAAGGGATGAAATAACAAACAAGGAAAGAACTGAAAGGGGAAAAGAAACGAGAAGAGAAGAAAGAAAAAAATGGACGGAGACAAATAAGGAGAAGAGAAAAAAACGAGACAGAATGGAAATGGAAAATAAGGGGGGGGGGGGGGGGGGGGGTGGGGGGGGTGGGGGGGGGTGGGGGGGGGGTGGGGGGGGGGGGGGGGGGAGGGGGGGTTGGGGATGAGACAGGGGGGGGGGGTTGGGGGTGGGGGGGGGGTGGGGGGTGGGGGGAGGGGGGGTGGTGGGTGGGGGGGGGGGTGGGGGTGTGTGGGGGGGGGGGGGGGGTGGGGGGTTGTGGGGGGGGGGGGGGGGTGGGGTTGGGGGGAAGCTGGGGGGGGGGGGGGGGGGGGGGGGGGGGGTGGGGGGGGGATGGTGGAGGGGGGGGAGGGTGGGGGGTGGGGGGGGGGGGGGGGGGTGGGGGGGGGGGTGGGGGGGGGGGGTTTGGGGGCTGGGGGGGGGGGGGTGGGGGGGGGGGGGGGGGGGGGGGGGGGGGGGGGAAGAGGAGAAAAGGTAAGAAAAAGAAGAGAAAGGAGAAAGGAAAAAAGAAACAAAGAAAGAAGATAACGGGGAAAAAAACCGCAAAGTAAGAGAACGAAAAAAAAATGAAAGAAAGAATAGAAAGCGAAAACAGAACGATTAAAAAAAAAAAAAAAAAGAGAAAAGGGATGAATGAAAGAAAAAAAAGAAGTGAAAGGGGGGGGGGGGGGGGGGGGGGGGGGGGGGGGAGAAACACAAACAGAAGGAAGAAGAAAGAGTGGGGAAAAAAAAAAAGATAGAAACTAAAGAAAAAGGACGAAAGGAATAAAGACAGAACAAGAAAGAAAAAAAGAAAAGACAAAGGAAAAAGAAAGGAAGAGTGAAAAAAAGAAGAAAGAATGAAGACAAACAACCAAATGATAGACAGAGATATGATATGAAAAAAGCAACAGCAACAACGACAGAAAAAAAAAGGCAAACAACTCAAGGAAGCGGAATCAAATCATGTGTTCATTCCACAACTATCTATCATGTGACAATTTCTGGCCAAGAAAAACAAACAAACACAGAACTAGGAAATAAAAGCAAGAAAGTGCCCCTCCCCCCCCCCCCCCCCCCCCCCCAATCAAAGATGACCACAAACTGTAGGCTATACACACAATGTGTTTTTTCGGTATCTTCATAAAGGCCGATTGGTCACTCATGTTCCGGCTTCTTGCCTATTCAGTATCGTCCAGAAGTCTTTGTTTTTGTTTTCTGGTGTGTGATTTTTTTGTGTCCTTGTTTGCTGGATTCAAATCAAATTAACGCTAGCTTTCACGACACAGATGTTGATTTCAAAGAAAAAACAAATGCGAGTTTATTTCTCGGGTATCTGAATTGCAACCATCAAAAGAACAAAACACGAAATTTCATCTGGTTGCAAAGTGAGACGACCGCAGGCGGAATTCTTAAATCTTGAATAAAGGTTAGCGAACCGCCCCCCCCCCCCCCCCCCCCCAAAAAAAAAAAAGTGCAAAAAAAACAAAAACGAACCACAAGACAAACCACGACGCGTTTCGACCTCGTAGGTCTTCTCCAGGCAAAATACAAAACAATTAGGACAACGAAAATGAACGAGCAATCCACTTATCTTCAATCACTTCAGCCCAAAATTTAACAACTCGAAGGCTGTTTGTTCGGTTTGTTTGTTGCTGTTGTTTATTTCGTCTGAATTTGCGCATATTACGCATGCACTTTACAAACAGGTCCAAACCCCATTTTCACCTACTGTTTTAAAAAGCGCGGCCAATCATTAAACACGTTAACGAAACATTCGCCGAGAGACGTACGTGAAGTAAACGAACAAGCGAACAGAAAGTTGGACTAACAGACAAGCCAACGGACAGACGAACTAAGCAAGCACATGGGTAAACAGAAATACATATCACTGTTGTGATAGGAATCCTTCCACATGTAGTCGTGATATACATGTATTACATAGCCTGTCTTTATAGCATGACCGCCGCAGCAGGATCTAAGGAAAACCGAGTTGTGTCCCCCCACTCCCCCCCTCCCCTCCCCCCCCCCCCCCCCCCCCCCCCCCCCCCCCCCCCCCCCCCCCCCCATGGTCTGTACACACAGAAAGAAACTTTCTCCTGCTAGCTGTCAAACCACTAGAGCCCTGTGGGAGAGCGCAGTCAGCAGTCGCCGTCGGACAGATCCTGAACCAGCTTCACAGATCATCACCAATAACTTCATACAGGCTGGGGGTGGGGAAAGGTTGGGGTGTCTGTCATCTTTGGGACCGCATTCCGTCTTTCTCTCTCCGAGTTCAGTGAAAATCGGATCCGTAGTGTGTGTGTGTGTGTGTGTGTGTGTGTGTGTGTGTGTGTGTGTGTGTGTGTATGCTGGGAGAGAGAGGGGGAGGGAGAGAGACACACACAGAGATATATCAAGAGAGAGAGGGAGAGAGACAGACAGTCAGACAGACACACAGACAGACGGATAGACAGACAGAGGGATAGATGGGACAGAAAAAGATGTTGCATCTGACCCCTGTTTCCTTAACTTGTTGGTTGGTAACAGAAAATGCAAAGACGTCAATAAATCAAGTCATAAATATTCCACCATCATAATGATATCCTTGGGATGGATTTTCTAAAGGGCTCATGGGCTGATCGATCGATCGATAATCGGTTCATCGATAAATTGAAGGATATATTGACTGGTCCATTAGTTCACAAATCGAGCGTTGGAAAGGTCAATGAATCGATCGATCAAAGGATCAAATGATCGATCAAAGGATCAATTCGCCGATTAAATGGTCGTTTTTTTTTGTTCTGCTCTTTTTTTTTTTTTTTTTTTTTCATTATTTATACGTTCGTTCTTTCTTTCATTTATAATTCAGTGCTTCACTTTTTTTGTTCTAAGAGGAATTCAGGAGAAGTCACAGAAGAAAAAACATTTATATCACAGACGAAGAAAGACGAACAAGACAAATACAACAAGATGCAAAGCATATAAACGCACTCCCAGTTTATCTTGAATACACGCACTTTTTGAGATATTCCATCAAGAAGAAAAAACGTTTTGGGGCCGTTATAGCCGTTAGTAACGGCTATTCTGGTAAAATAAAAAAATCATCGGGCATCATCCGTGACCCATAATGAACGTATGTACAAATTTTCAGAAAGATTAGCCCAAGACGTTTTGTCTAGAGCGAGTGGGACACACATTTGACCACGGACACACACACAGACACACAGCATTTCTTCGTTCCTATTGTAAAGTACTCCCTGTTCTATAAGAACTGGGAGTACAAAGACAGAGAAATCTGAAAGAAGAGAGAATGGATCATGTCCGAGTGGTAAAAAAAAAAACAGATTCCAGCATTACTAAAAACATGGCGAAACGCAGATGAGCACAAAAGCAAGGTTTAAAGCAATACAGATTTAATACGCCACACAAACAAATATTACGTATTGTTTTTTGTTTTTTTTTTTTTCTTCCTTTTTTTTTTTTTTTTTTTTTTTTTTTTTTTTTTTTGTTTGTTTGTTTGTTCAAATACGTCTTTTTTATACTTTCCGAACACCAGACATAACAACAGGTACAATATATCCGTGGTGGCAGTCAGTATAACTTAACCTTGTTTGGTGCACTCATCCGTTAACTTCGCCTGCGCCTGAGTGGTTGTCATATAAATTAATATCAGCCAGGAGATCTGTTATTAAGCACACACCTGCCTTTCTTAATTAAGTGTCAAGAAAAAAAATAGACACCACCACAATACAAGACAACACCACAATACCAATCCTACCTTTCGGTGGAGTCAGCAACCGCTGGGCCAATCAAAATCAGCGAATGTGCAAGCTCAGGATTGTTCTTTGGGTGTAGGGGCGGATGGTAAGTGAGTACCCCACTTCAACGTTGTTTTTTGTTGTTGCTGTTGTTGTTGTTGTTGCTGCGTTATTGGTGTTGTTGTTGATTTTGATGTGGATTCTCGTGTCCTCATAGATTCCAAATGCCCACGAAAAATCTCAGTATTTACTCCGTATTACCAAAACACTGGATCTGACATCCACTCTCACAGAAAGTTGAAATTTCTGGTTGTGTTGTATATACTTTGTATTTCCAAAAACACTGAATCAAAACATCCACCACAGTAATTTTTTTTCTCTCTCTCTCTCTCTTTCCGACGGCACTTACCCCGCTGATCTTACATCAGGCTTGCCGTGCTGTGGAATCTCCTTGAAATGTGGATGCCATTCGTGTGAAGTTTGTCTCTTCCAACAACAGTTTCTGAATTTCCAATGAAGAGAGAAGGAATCATTTTCACCCCTGACTACATTTCTGACATTGCTGTGTAGCCGCAGTTGGTCATTATTTCAGTGGATACTTCCAGAAGCTGTAGAGTTGGTCTTCTGTTGACAACAGAAACAAATTACCTTGCCAATCTTGAATCAAAAATAGCAGCAATCCAAAGAACTTTTTTTTTTTCAAATACCTGGTCAGACTGTTTGAAATCTGGAAGAGCCTGTTTTCTCCTGAGCTAGTGCGTTCCTCCCATTTTACGGTGAAAAAAAAAAAAGCACAACACCTCCGTGAAAGTTGACAAACTTCACAAAAATACATCCCCTGAATACATCACCCTGTAGCACATGCTCAATCGGACACACGTGTTGAGAAGCAACACACTCCTCTCCTAAGTACGTGGTGGATGTCACAAACACTGTCGCTAGGCCTAACCACTACCTTTTTTTTCTTCTATTTTTCCGAAGTAAACAAAAAAAAAAAAACCTGTGTCAAAACACTAGAAACGAATATCGATCCAAGTAGAACCCAGACGACTCTACAAAACAGAAAAGTCGGATAACAAACAAAAAAACGCGTTGACAGAGAACTGAAAAAATGACTTGTCTACATCTCCTGTCTACACCTGAAAATCGTCAAGGTCTGTCTCACTCAATCTGAACCAAACGGTGGGTGGAGGAGGGAAGGAGGAGGAGGAAGAGTTGGAGGGGGGGAGGAGGTGGAGAAGGAGGCAGAAGGAAGGGAGGGGGAGAGTTAAGGAGGAAGGGGGGTGGGGCGCAGAACAGAGACTCGCAGCTTGCGCGCGCATCGCGTGCGCGTGCAAAATCGAAGCTGACAACACTTCTCCTGCCAGCCAACCAACCAAAATACGCGGTTTCTCCGACACGTGGAGGGGAGTTTGGATGTGTGTGTGCGTGTGTGTGAGGGGGGGGGGGGGGGGGGGGGGGGGGGGGGGGTCCATGGGGGGGGGATGGGCCAGTCTCGTTGATCGCGATGCGAAAGTGTTCTCCTGTGTCTTCCCGCCATGGCTGGCATACCTGCACCTGCCGGTGGTATCGATCTCACAGCGCTATAACTGGACAGTTTGTCGATACGTCAAACCCTGTCCACGCCACAGACCTAAGAGAAATTTGAAGGCCAGAAAAAAAAAAAAAAAAAACAGGAAAAATCAAAGGATTATTGAGTTGTTGTTGTACTCCTTGTGTATGCAGTGAGCGTTGTAATGACGCTTTGATTTAATGGTGGGGGGGGGGGGGGGGGGGACAGGTAGTAGTGAGGAAGAAAAAGAGGAGGCCGGAAGGTCAAATGTAAGATTAAGGGGGGGGGGGGGGGGGGGGGGGGGATGGTAGAAACAAACACCTTTTCTTTCGCCTTGTATGGTTAAAGGCCCACCTCTTTTGGTGGAAAAGCATGAAAATGAAATCGATCATAATTTGAAGGGCAAAAAAAAAAACATTCTAAAAGTGCAGAGGCACAGGTATATGATTAGTTAGATAATGGTAAACATGGCGCTGGAGAGAGAGAGAGAGAGAGAGAGAGAGAGAGAGAGAGAGAGAGAGAGAGAGAGAGAGTGTGTACGGCGAGCTTAAATGTTCATAATTGGCTATGGCGGTTTTAAATACATATCGTTGACACTAAAAATTCTCCACAACCATTGGTCTCGGACAGCTCAACAGGATATCAGGAACCTGGACGACGTTACAAATGTGAAGAGCATCGTCAAAAAAGATGAAAGCTCTGCGCCAGTCTTAAATAATAAACTCCACATCAATGCTAACACTTATTTCTAACACCTTTCACATGGAACCGGAGCTCCTCACCCCCCTCGCCCCTCCCCTTTCGTGTGCCCCGCAGTCTCCAACCCTCTCAACCCTCCCCCCCCCCCCCCCCCCCCCCCCCCTCCCTTCTTGTACTCCCCGTCCATCCTTCTCCACCCGCTTGTGAATTAAATTGCACCCTGAAGGTCAAGTGGGCCACGAAATCAATAGACCGGAAACAAATGTTTTCACCATGTTAAGAATCTACGACAGCCGGTCCAGTTTCCATCTGC
>JADBJO010003970.1:133166-135666 GCA_016801955.1 Conus betulinus | reverse complement strand
CAACTACTACTACTACTACTACTACTACTACTACGGCTGCTGCTGCTGCTGCTACTACTACTACTACCACTACTACCGCCACTACCGCTTCTGCTGATGATAATGATTTTGTTGATGATAATGTGAATGATGATGATGATAATGATGTTATTACCGTAGACCTATCATCGTTGGTGCAACGACTTCTGCTGCTGCACAATTTGGGTGGCAAAGACAAAGACATTAAATAAGAAATAATCAATGCTTCGAGGTCGTCCGTAGTGGCACGTTCATAAGGAGAGTCATTCCATGCATGTGGTAGCGCCCTCTGCAGAGAAGGGTACCCTCCCTCTAGCTTCGGGACTAAGCAATTCTACTTGTTACCTGTTTCGGCTTTTACAGTCGCTCTCTTACATATGCAGGATCAGAACAGGTAAGGTAAGAAAATGTTGCTAAGAGCCCAGCCGACCGCAAAGGGCCCTATCAGAGATCACGGCGTTAAAGTCAACTCACAAGTCATAGCACGTCTGAAAAATCATCGGGGTGACTCAACAACAGTGCAGTGTCTCCTCCGACGGGTGGCCTCAGGACGACGGGACATGCAACGCTGGGGGGCTGGTCACAGGACCGCCGAGGATGTGGCTATGCATTGGACAGCTGGGGTGAGCTGCGTGCAAACATGAGATGAGACAGATAAAGCATAGGTGTCAACCTATACGGTTTTCCCCGTATTGCTGTGCGGGAAACCTACGATGTCGGGTCTGTACGGCCGTATACAAGTTTCAGTACGGGTGAAACTGATTTATACGGGCAAATCTTAAATAATTGAGGCAAACTGCCAGGTGAACAAACTTTCATAGCAGGCGACACGGACTCTTTAGCACTGAAACGGGAATGAACTAAGTAGTAGATGATCGGCCATGTTTTGAGTTCAACCCTTCAGCCCCCTTGTTGCAGGCAGCAAAGTCTGCCCACCAAGCAGTACAACGATGAACATCAGTACCTGTCATTTGCAAGTGACAGTGTTAAACAGAACAATGGCTGTGTGTTCTTGGGAAATTGCTTTGACTGGGAATAGAAACTTTGGGGATCACTGCAAGTAATGATGTAGCCTACTCCTGACTCTAACGGAATGATTATGTTGGTGGGAGTGGAAAGTGCATAGAACAAATTGGTTTGTAACTTTGATGGACTCATGATGTTGGTAAAGTGGAAGAGTGTGTAAACAATGGGTTTGTTAACAGTTTTTTGATTCTAGGACTGCTAATCTTGCTATGAGGAGAGTTACAATGGCCACTTCTAGTACTGTTGATCTTGCTGTGAGGATAGTTACAATGGCCACTTCTAGTACTGTTGATCTTGCTGTGAGGAGAGTTACAATGGCGCCGGCCACTTCCAGTACTGTTGATCTTGCTGTGAGGATAGTTACAACGGCCACTTCTAGTACTGTTAATCTTGCTATAGCTGCTGTTTCTCTTCCTGCTGCTATGGCTTCTACTATTACTGCTACTTCTGATGCTGCTGCTGCTGCTGAGAATAATGATGATGATGATCATGGTGTTGATGATGATGATGGTGATGATGATGATGATGATGATGATGATGGTGATTTTGTTTCTACTACTACTACTACAACAACTACTACTACTACTACTACTACTACTACTACTACTACTACTACTACTACTACTACTCTACTGCTGCTGCTGCTGCTGCTGCTGCTGCTGCTGCTGCTGCTGCTGCTGCTGCTGCACCACTGCTACTACCACTACAACAATTACTAATACTAGTAAAACTACCACCACCACGACCACCACTCAGTTCTGCCTCTGCTGCTGATGCTGTTAATGATAAAGAGGACAATTACAATGCTCCGGCTAATGACGTGGAAGATTATAACGTTGCTTCTACCACTACTGCACCTGTTGCTACTGTTGTTGCTAGTCCTGCTACGACTACGACTACTGTTTCCTCCGTCATTACTACTGCCGCTTATGATGATAATGATGACCATGTAGATGCTTCAACTTCTGATGGTGACAATGATCATATCACTACCATTGTTACTAGTTCTTCTTCTTCTGCTGCTGCTGCTGCTGCTGCTGCTGCTGCTGCTACTGCTGCTGCTGCTGCTGTCGCTGCGACAGCAACGATTCTAATGTCACTGTTGAAGCACGATTTCTATTACTGTTATAAGATTTCTGCGAGAAAGGCAAGGAGAAATAAGTAATAATCAATATTATGTCGAGGTCGTTCGGAGCGGCGGCAAGTTCCTGATGACCGTCATTAGATCGACGTGGTAGGACCATCCTGAGGGTATATTCACCTAATCAGGCTTCGTGACTAAAGCCATTACCGTTGTCTTTAGGGGGCTGAAAAGGTGGATTTTCACGTGTGTTGGATCAGAACAGGTTCGTCTAAAACCCATTGGAGTGACGCGTCAACAGTTCAGTGTCCCTTCTGGTGGGTTGACTCACGACGACTTGATGTCGGTAGTATCTTGTTGATGGCATTGCAGTGC
>JADBJO010003970.1:115666-130666 GCA_016801955.1 Conus betulinus | reverse complement strand
CCCACCAGACATCCCCTGAAAGCTTGAGATCAAAATCAACAAACAGAGAGTTCTTCAGGTGCCGGACCCCACACACTGTCACAGTCTGTGAGATGGGAAGGGACACAACCCAGGCCTCTTGAGACAGAGGAAGGAGGCCAGGGAGTTCTTCAGGTGCCGGACCCCACACACCGTCACGGTCTGTGAGATGGGAAGGGACACAACCCAGGCCTCTTGAGACAGAGGAAGGAGGGCAGGGAGTTCTTCAGGTGCCGGACCCCACACACCGTCAGGGTCTGTGAGATGGCAAGGGACACACCCAGCCTCTTGAGACAGACGAAGGAGTAAGATGGCAAGGGACACAACCCAGCCTCTCTTGAGACAGACGAAGGAGTAAGATGGCAAGGGACACAACCCAGGCCTCTTGAGACAGAGGAAGAAGGACAGGCTGACAGACACACAGACAGGAAGGAAACCCTCGTCCTTTCCGTCCACACACGATAAGCTCCCTTCGTCTGGGACTGGGTCACCACCCCACCCCACCCCACCCCACCCCCCACTCTGATTCTCCATTGTACTCCCCCCCCCCCCCCCCCCCCCTCTCTATATCTTCTTCTGACCTCAATGAAAGAAAAAGAGAGGTCAAGGAGAGAGGAAGTGTGAAAGTCTTATTGTCACATCGAAGGCTCTCTCTGAAAAAAAGGTATCAAAGACTTGGACGTTCTCTCTCTCTCTCTCTCTCTCTCTCTCTCTCTCTCTCTCTCTCTCTCTCTCTCTCTCTCTCTCTCTCTCTGTGAGTGAACCAGCCCGATGTTCCATCGTTCCTGCATCTATGAATACGTAGCTTCCTCTAAAGCTTCCAGTTACAATCATCATCCGAACTTTTGTATCATGTTGTTAGTAAACTTGTTCAGTATGACATCATTAGCTAGTTATAGCTGGAGAGAATTATCCATCAGGGAGTTATTACCTTGAGTGTGCATATATTTTGTACGTTGTCACTTTATAATTATACTCTTCATCTTTACTTGAGAGTGCAGACGATTGATACCATCGGTCGTTAAACGGTGTGTTGTATTTAAGGGCTGTCACATCAGTCGCACCGGTACTGTTAAAAGTCTATGTCAGTTCAGTGTGTTAAGTCTTACTTTCCCTGATGTCTTCCTCGCTACCCAGTCTCTCCTCTTTCTCTGCTGATCACTCCCTCATACTCTCTCTCTCCTCTCTCTCTCTCTCTCTCTCTCTCTCTCTCTCTCTCTCTCTCTCTCTCTCTCTCTGTGTGTGTGTGTGTGTGTGCGTGTGTCTGTCTGTCTGTCTGTCTTTCTGTCTGTCTGTCTGTCTGTCTGTGCCTCTCTCTCTCTCTCTCTCTCTCTCTCTCTCTCTCTCTCTCTCTCTCTCTCTCTCTCTCTCTCTCTCTCGTGTGTGTGCATGCATATTTGTATGCGGTGTGTGCTTGTTTGCTTGTGCTACTTGTCATCGTGTCTACGCACGCTTGTATATGTGTGTGTGTGTGTGTGTGTGTGTGTGTGTGTGTGTGTGTGTGTGTGTGTGTGTGTGTGTGTCCAAGACAGGAAGACAAAGAGACAGAGACACAGAAACAAAGACAAGGGCATAGTGAAAGGGTGGGATGGACAGGAGAGAGAGAGAGAGAGAGAGAGAGAGAGAGAGAGAGAGAGAGAGAGATGTAAAGAGAGACAGCTAGAGAGAAAGGAATAAAGACACAATGACAGAGATCAGGAAGGACAGAGGCAGGGGCAGACAAACAGACAGAGAGATAAAGAGGCGGGGGAGAGCAACAGAAAGAGAAGATGGGTACCGTCTTGACACCCTACCTGCGACACTACACCACCACTACACCTGGTATAGTGTACCAGGTAGGGTGTCAAGACTGTACCCATACTTACATCGACAGCAGGACCACTCACAACCCGTCTACATGAACATCAAAAACGATCTACTTCTGCCATACATGAATATCTACAAGCCACAGGTCACATTTTTAGCCCCCAAGAAACCAAGATCTTATCTACAGAGCCCTTCCTCACAAAAAGAAAAGTTAAAGAAGCCATCGAAATTAAGACCAGACGCCCCAGCCTGAACAGAGATCAAGGTTTGAACTTCCCCCTATCTACAATCAGATCCTAACAACCGTTCACCCCACACAACAGTCGTCCCACCAGGCCTCGCTGCCACAGAAGCAACAGTGAGCTAAAGAAGACAGGACGACCCTGTCGAAATATTCTGCAAGTAAGTTTTTGATTCTGAGTCTGTAACTACTTTTTTTTTAAGAAAAAGGATGTTGATGCCATGAAACTTTAATCTTGTTTTTCTGTCAGTGTGTAGATTGTCGTCGTTTGTTGTTGTCGATGTCTTGTCATTGTGTGTTTAATACTGCACGCAATTCATTCTGCATACCATCAAACAAGTGACAAAATGTGAACACCAAAAACAGGTTCACATTTGTTAAAAAAGAAAAAAACCTTTTCTTTTACCATAACTGTACAAATAGAATCATAATGTTGTTTTGAAGCAATATAGTGTTTACACCTCTCAAAGTTGAATTACGAACAAAGGCATTATTACTGATTAAATTCTAGATCAGTGGCATAAAACAACCCCATAGTGTTTTTTTTTCACTCACATTTTCTGGATCAGTAAGACTTCAGATGTTCTCAAAAATAGCGTAATGTAGATCCAGACTGAAACGCATACAGATTAAATACATCAAATGAAGAAAATCTTGTTAGGATACGAGATGTTTTAGGTATTTTAGAGCCTGTTTTCCCCTATAGCACAGACAGAATAGCAATCACGTGACCCTTTAGATGGCATGCAGGCTTCTCTAAGTATGTAATATAGGACGAATACATGTAATACATCTGAGTGCTATGTTCAGAAGAATAAGAAGATGACAACTACAACGACGACGACGCCAATGACGATGAAGAAGAAGAATTCTGAGAACAACCCTTCACCGAAACTGTATGTATACACTCTATCTATCTGTCTACACCAACTATATTCAATAACGATTCCCTACGTTGATTTAAAACAAAAACGCTTCTGAACACAGCCAAAATGACCCTTCTTTTTTCTTTCTTTCTTTCTGCGTACGTAGGCTGATACTCCTGCAGACACTGCCTGTAAAACAGGCAGTGGAGTTCTGTGTGTATGTCCATTTTTTTTTATCCCGCCATTCAGGCAGCCGTACTCCATCTTCAGGGAAGGTGCATGCTATGTGGAACGTGTCATCCATACCAACGGCCTAACTGGCCTTCTCTTCCGAAAGTTGGTGATGGGATTTTACGCGTGTGCAAGATGTTGTGCGTGCGTTCACACACGGAACCTTGGTTTATAGTCTCATTCGAAGGACTGTATTAGGAATGGAGTCAGAACCAATGTTAACTCCAAGGGAAAAATCTCCCTGTACCGAAATTCGAACCTGCAACCCCAGGATCACGAGTCCGGCGCTCTACCAACTGAGCTGTTCCGGCTCCCAAATGACCTTCAGCAGAAGAGGTTCTGCTCTAAATGGTGGTTTCATCTCTACCGACCTTCTTCACTCCCTATCGCATGCAGCCAGAAATCGAACAGCTCTTGGCCTCCCTCTACCCTCTCCCACCCCCCTCTCCTCCATCCCTTTTTCTACACCCCTCCTTCGCGACCAAACACACAACTCCCCCAATTGGGACGTCTTCGTGACAGCACTTCAGCTGTCGTCTCCAGCGCCCTCGTCAAGAACGGTCCCTGCCATGAACGACAATCCAGTAGAAATGATCGATCTGTACCACGTGATCACACCTGCTTGACGGGGGCGCCCGCCGCCAGAGGGCCGTCATTAAAACGAAACACTTGTGTAACGAGGCAGCGAGAATAACGAGGCATTTTATTCTTTCCCTTGAAAGAGGGGGAACAACTCTTATCAAAGGAAGCGCTGTTGTGTGAAAGAGTTTCGCTACTGATTTTTTTTCATATTGTTTGTTGTTGTTATTGTTGTTGTTGTTGTTTGATTGTCCAGTATTGATCAATTATTTGCAAATATCGCTCGGTTCAAACAGAAAGAAATGTTGTCACTGTAATTTTTTTTTTTTATTTTAATGTTGTTTCTGTATTATGAAGAGGTGTTTTTTTCTACTTTATGCCGCATGTCAGTGATGTTGCTTCTCATCCAAGAGGCGTGGTCAGGCGCAGTAAGAAGAGATGAGGGAGAAGGTGAGCAAACTCTGTGTTACAAAATGTGCACGAATACAGTCATGATCGGTGCCTTATTACTAGTTGTAAATGTCATCAAATCAAAGTTAGGAACGCAAGCATAGTTTCTGTGGTGATCGGTAAACAAATTGATCATCATTACTATTATCACTATTTCTCTCCTTTTTCTTCTCCTATTATTATTATTATTATTATTATTATTATCATGATTATGATCGTTGTTGTGTATATTTGAGGTGTTTGAGTGTGCACGCGCGCTGGTGTACACTATCTGAAAAAAAAAGTTTGTTGTTTGTAACAGAAGTTAGTAGCAGTAGTGAAGGTAGTGGAAATGGAAGTAGTGGTACTACAAGTAGTAGTAGCAGCAGCAGCAGCAGCAATAGTAGTAGTAGTAGTAGTAGTAGTAGTATGTTAATTTCAGACTTTCCTTTCAGCACGAAAGTTTGTACAATTGGTTTCCTGAATCAATACTCCAGTCGATAAATCAACGTGTCTGGGACTAAGTGGGTCGCAGCAGGAAGGAAACGAGGAAGGAGTGAATGAATAAGCGATTGGAAAAAACGAACGAATGAATATTTGAAATCAACAAATGGAAACGTGAAGAACGTCCAAGCCATTGCCTCAACTTGATGAGAAACCCTAATCCCTAATCCCACTGTTCCCTCGGATTCCCTGTCCCTTCGTAAACTTAATCACGCTTTCTCCTCATTATTCCCTCACTCCCTCCCCCCCCCCCCCCCCCCCCCCCCTTCTTTCTCCATTCTCCTCCATGGCACTGCTACAGCCACATCCCTGACCCTGTAAATTATCCTGGAGGCTCTCCTTACACTCTTCCTGTTGCTGGCCGTGCATTATGCATCTCGTCCGTTGATAGCTCCCCCTGTCCGCCTGCTGGATCTTTAGATAGGCCTTCCCCCTTATTTTCCTCCGCAGGTAACGTGAGGTCTCCGTAATGACCAATCAGCAGGAAGGTTGCAAGAACTGCGGCCAATCACGCGGCCGGATACACAGACACAGACACACACGTGCAGTCGCAAACCCAAACATACACACTCTTTTGTACATGTTTGTGGTCATAGTTCATCACGTGTGAACGTTTTACCTGTAGTGTGGCGGCTACGTCGTGTAAAACTAACAATACGCCCAGTGGTAGGTGGACATGAGTAGTATGGCTTTTTCGGTGTATTTTTTTTGTTAGCTTCAAAAATCCCCCTCACACACACCCCACCCCACCCCCCACCCCCACCCCCACCCCACCCCACACATACACATTCCCCCACCACTTCCTTTTCTTTTATTTTGTTTTATTTTATTTTCATATTTGAAGTCCTCACCGTAGCCATGAATGAGTTGTGTTGCGTCCTTCTTTTTCCTTCACCCCCCTCCCCCCCCCCCCCCCCCCCTCCTTTTCCTCTCCCATAATCCCCTCTGTCATTTCCTTCTGTCGGCCATTCTTCACAGCACACCACATGGACATCAGATAAGTCTCTCTTCGTTCTTTGTTTGTACTGTCCTGAATGTTAAATGTGACCTATCTTTTTTTTTTTTTTTACTTGAAGAAGACCCAAGAGGTCGAAAGGCATCGTGTCTTATCCTGTACTTTGTTTGTCAGTGTCCTTGGCGGCAACTAACCCCCACTCTTTCTAAATTTTGCTTCGTTGTCCGCCATCAGTCGCTCCATTTTGAAACTTTTCTAAGTTAGCTGCACAGTGAGGAAATCTAAATAAATCTTTTAAAGTCTTGCCTGAGAACACCTAAGAGGTCAAAACGCGTCATGTTTTGTCTTGTATTTCGTTTGTTCATATTTGGCGCATATAGTACTTAAAGCTTTCTAAGATTTACCTTTCCAAGTTTGCGTGTCATTCATATAGATCTTTCTTACTTACTTAGTCCTCTCCGCTCCTTCAGAAGCAGTGGGCCTCAACAGCAACCTTCCACCTCCGTCTGTCCCTGGCTCAGGTCTTGATCTCCCCCACCCCCCACCCCCCCAAACCCCAAGGTCACGAAAACAGTGAGTTCATCTTAGACCTACCCGGGAAGTCTTGATATATGCTGTCACTCTCCAAAACGTGGAGTGTGTGTGTGTGTGTGTGTGTGTGTGTGTGTGTGTGTGTGTGCATGGTAACAAGTGTAAGATCGTGACAAGGAGAGTAAGACAGGCTTCAGTGTTGCTTGAAAGAAGCCAAAATAGAAATAATCATAAAAGCACGGTGCAAAACAACTTTCCTTTAAAAAGACGCACGATGAAAAAAAAAAAAACGACAAAAAAGGCACAAGTGCATTTCCAACAAAAATGCCTATTCTTGAGACCTCGATGCGATTCACGGGAGTGTCTCAATGCATGAGTTCTCTCCCTCCCCCCCCCCCCTCCCCCCCCGGTACCCGGAGTGGCTGAATTTGAGAGTTAGCTCCCCTCTCTGGCCTCTCGCTTTCCCTTCCCCTCCCCCCCTCCTCCCCCCCGTTTTCATCGATAGCGTTATGGTTATGGTAGCAGATGTTACTATAAGAAGCTCTGTTCCCATTGGCCAGAGTAAAATAATCTATTCCGATTGGCTAATAATGCTGTCGACGTATCTTCTGCGTCAGTATGTCTGTCCATTTATCATGGATTCACTTGTTCGTTACTTCAGGAAGGAAAGACCTTCGGGTTTTTGTGTGTGTGTGTGTGTGTGTGTGTGTGTGTGTGTGTGCCGTCTGAGGTGTGCAGCTACGACAAACGAGGCAAGATCCACAGGTATGTTGACATTAAGCGCGAACAGCTTTCAGTTTCAATGGCAAAAACAAACAGACGTTTTGAAAGCCGAAGGTGCATTTCCTCTGCAAACCGCCACCCCTTGGTTGTCCAGAGTGGGCCGGAATAGCTCAGTTGGTACAGCGCCGGACTCGTAATCCATGGGTTGCAGGTTCGAATGTCCGCCGGGCCGTTTCGGCACAGGGGGATTTTTCCCTCGGAGTTAACATTGGTTCTGACTCCATTTCCCATACAGTCCTTCGAATGAGACTAGAAAACTGACGTTCCGTGTGTGAACACTCGCCTAACATCTTGCACACACGTAAAATCCCATCACCAACTTTCTCTAGAAGAGAAGGCCAGTTTGGCCGTTGGTATGGATGACACGTTACACATAGCATGCACCTTCCCCGAAGATGGAGTATGACTGTCTTAATGGCGGGACAAAAAAAAACGGTCATACACACAAAACTCCACACCCTTTGTTGAGCAGATGCGATGAATACCTGCCTGTCTACACAGGGAGTGTCCGCAGGAGTATCAGCCTGCGTACACAGAAGAAGAAGAAAGAAGGTTGTCCAGAGTAGTAGTGAATGCGCGGTGAAACCTGCGTGTACCTGATTCTACGGTCCTCGAACAAGAGAAAATCATGTTAAGACTTTCGAGGACAAGCAAAGATGAACTAAGGCCGAAACAAAACGAAAAATCAAACCAGCGGACGACAGCAGAGACAGAAAGAACTGGGAGGCAGAGCGAAGGACAAGGACAGAAAAGAGGGGAAGGAATGCCAGCACAGGATTTCCATCGGGTGGGGGAAGGGGGACGGGAGTGTAATTTACACTGCAAGAGCCCTTGGAAACCCGATAATAACTGGAGAAAGCTCACTCGTCAGACTTCGTTTTGTTTAGCTCGCAGCGCGTCTCTCTCTCTCTCTCTCTCTCTCTCTCTCTCTGGGCAGTTTTGAGGAGGAATGTGTGAATAGCAACATGTATAGAGCCTTTAAGAATTGTTTATGATTCTGTGCTAGCATGTGTTCGTGACAAATGTTGTTGTTCTGATTATTTCAATTGTCCTAGAGGAGTGAGACAAGGTTGCCTACTGAGCCCCATATCGTTTCCGTTTTTTTCATTAATGAAGTAGCTGTGGAATTGTCTGTGACTGGAAAGCATGGAATGCAATTAATTCCTGGAGCAGCCGAAATCTTTCTTCTTTTGTTTGCAGATGATGTCATACTGTTGTCGGATGCAATAACAGGTCTTCAGAACCAGCTTGACAGCTTAAAAAGAGAAACAGATCGACTATATCTGAGGATTAATCTTAAAAAATGAAATGTGATGGTGTTTAGAACGGGAGGTCATTTGGTGCCAGGGAGAGATGGTTTTATGAAGGTAAAGAAGTGATGGTTACAAATTCTTACAGATATTTGGTAATGGTTTTTAACACAAAATTTAAGTATTGGTAGCAGTTTATTAGATTAGGGAAGAAAGGGGTAATGGACATACTGAGATCCCTGAGAAAGTTGGGGATGTAGATCTGTTCTGGAAAATGTTCGACACACACATAGAGCCCATATTAACCTACGCAGCTCAAGTGTGGGGACTGGAGGAAGATAGTAAACAAGTGAAAAAGTGCACGCCTTTGCAATGAAAAGACTTTTAGGTCTTTCCCTCCACACTTCTAATACCTTAGTTTATGGCAAAACCGGAAGATACCTCCTCTGAATTCGAATGTCTGTAAAGTGTATGAAATACTGGCTTAAACTCATGAACCTACCAATGTCGAGAATTTGCAGACAATCCTATGAAATGCTCATTATACAACATGAACCTGGCTACTTCAATCGGGCATCAAATGTTAAGAGAATTTTATATGCGAGAATGGATTTGGTAGTGTGTGACTAAGCCAAGGTGCTGATTGTAAGTATTGTTTTATTAGTGAATTCAAAGACAGATTTATCTCCTGCTACAAACAGCATTAGCGTTCGGAATTGAAAAGTTAATGATAAATATAGGTGGTTTTATTCTTTCAAAAATGTTTTTCAAGCAGAAAAATATGTGTCATTTGCACTGGATAAATGGCATAGGGTTAGTCATCAGATTCAGACTAAGAGTTAGCGGCCTAAAAATTTCGAAGAATGGTTTCAAAGTAAAGAAGATAAAAAAAAACGTTTGCCCATGTGTGTGGAAATGGAACAGAAGATGAAGTTTATTTACTTTTCAACTGCTCTGCTTATAATGAAAAACGCAAAAGCTGTGATATTCTAAGTTCTTTTACAGGAAAGTTCTTTTACAGGAAATCTTGATCAGAGATCGGTAGCATATCTTCTTTTAAAAAAAAATGTAATGAAAGTGTAACGAAATCCCTGGCTAGATTCTTAGCAGAAGTGATGAAGATTAGGAAGTGTTAATTGAACAAAGTCAGCAAATTCCAAGATGATCCACCATCTGTATACGCGCGTGTGCGCCTGCATCCATCCTCTGTCTCTCTCTCTCTCTCTCTCTCTCTCTCTCTCTCTCTCTCTCTCTCTCTCTCTCTCTCTCTCTCTCTCTCTCTCTCTCTCTCTGCGCGTGTGTGTGTGTGTGTGTGTGTGTGTGTGAGTGCACGTGCGCGAGCGCACGTGTGTACTCGCGCACGTGTGTATGCATCTGCATGTGCATGTGTATGCATATTCCCTTTCATGCGTGTGTATTGGTATATACTCTTTTGTTTAAACTGATTTGAGATCTTATATGACATAACATTGAGTCATATATGATTGTCCCCCCTTTCTCTAAAAGGGCTGTACAGCTATAGGACAATACAAAAAGTGTCAGTGTCAGTCTCTCCTCTCTCTCTCTCTCTCTGTATATATATATATATATATATATATATATATATATATATATATATATATATATATATTATCTGCATCTGTCTCTATGTCTCTGTCTCTCTCTGTATATCTGTCTCTTTCTTTGCCTCTGTCTCTCTGTCTCTGTCCTTGTCTATGTCTCTCTCTCTCTCTCTGTGCCTGTCTCTCTGTCTCTCTCTCTGTATATCTGTCTCTCCCGCTTTGCCTCTGTCTCTCTGTCTCTCCCGCTTTGCCTCTGTCTGTCTCTCTGTCTCTGTCTCTCTCTCTCTCTCTCTCTCCTCTCTCTCTCTCTCTCTCTCTCTCTCTTGTTGTATGTCAAGTAAAGCCAGAGGGATGCAGAGATAGACGGACAAATGTACAGTGACTGGTGCCAAGAGAGAGACAGACCGAGAGACAGGAGAAAAAACACATGGAGAGACAGACAGACAGACAGACAGATAGACAGACAGGCAGACAGACTGACAGACAGAAAGAAAGAGACAGACAGACAGACAGGCAGTGAGAGACAGACAGACAGACAGACAGACAGGCAGAGAGAGAGAGAGAGAGAGGGAGGGAGGGAGGGAGGGAATGTGTCATTATACAGACAGAAGAAAAGAGAAAAGAAAGCCATCAACAAGTTGTGGAATAGCGCTTATACACACAGCAGAAGAGCTGATCGGAGCTCAGACCCTCTCCGGCCTTTCATTATTAGCCCCTACAAAGAGCGGATCAGCCACAAAACAACGCGGTAATGGTCTCCCCTGTTTCTGCCTCCACATTCCTGATTAGGGTCTCGTGGTCTCGTTTTGGGGTTGTTTGTTTGTTTGTTTGTTTGTTTGTTTGTTTGTTTTGTTTGTATTTTGTTGTTTTTTTGTTTGTTTGTTTGGGGGCGGTGTTTTTTTTTTTGTTTTTTTTTTTTTTTGTCGCGCTGGTTGTCTTGTTTTTGCCTGTCCGCTAGTCTGTTTGTACATCTGTATAGCTGTTGATGTGTCCTCTGACTCTGTCTCTGTCTGTCTGTCTTCTGTCTGTCTGTCTCTCTCTCTCTCTCTCTCTCTCTCTCTCTCTCTCTCTCTCTCTCTCTGTGCCTACGTGCGCGCTGCGCGCGCGTGTGTGTGTCTGTCTGTGTCTGTGTCTGTACGCGCGCGCGTGCGCGCGTGCGCGCGTGTGTGTGTATGTGTGTGTGTGTGTGTGTGTGTGTGTGTGTGTGTGTGTGTGTGTTTGGGGAGGTAGAGAAAAAGGAAGAGAAAAAAACAGGAAGAGTGGGTTTAGACTGCAGTGCACGGGTGATCACTCTCTCTCTTAAACAAAAGAGAGAGAGCTCAGAACTCATAAAACCTTTATTCGACAACGAGAGAGAGAGAGAGAGAGAGAGAGAGAGAGAGAGAGAGAGGGAGATCTCATAAACCTTTATTCGATCAAGGAGAGAAAGAGAGAGACAGAGAGAGAGAGAGAGACAGAGACAGAGACAGAGCGAGACGAGAGAGAGAGAGAGAGGGATGAGCTATTGTCGATGCGTATACGCATGTCAACGCAGCAGAAGATATATTCCTAGCTCAGCAGCCCTCCATTTCTTCGTTATCTGCCACTGCAGGTAACACACCAAAAACACACCTGCTAAGCCCATCCGTAAGTATCTAAGTATATATGGAAAGGCATATATACCGCATTTTTATTGGGCCTGAAAAGTTGAGTCCCTCTCCTTGAATCCTTGAATTCCTACGGGTTGCAAGATGCATACAAGTTGGTTCCAGGTAATACGACGAAAGTGAATGGCATCGAACTAACTGGAAAGCTTGTCTAGGGTCGATTGCAAAGCATGAAAGCCAAAAAAGAAAATGATGAAATAAAATTAAATATTTTTTTTAGCATGAAAGCCACGAAGTCAGGTCTTGGTTCGTGCATTTAGCTTGTATGTGACGTTATCAATTGGACTTTACGAACAATAAGAGAGAGAGAGAGAGAGAGAGGGAGAGTGAGAGAGAGAGTGAGAGAGATTGATAAGTGGGTGGAAAGGGGGGGGAGTAGGGGTATTCTGTTGGAGTTAGTGCCTGGTTTTGTAATGAATTTGTTGAAGAGCATGTCGTGTCTAAGGACCTTGATATGTATTATGAAGCCTTTGATGCGTATTTGAATATTGGCGTGTGGCCCAGAACACCACCACGTCTCTAATTAAGCTTTCACATGGTCTTGTGGAGGCTGTATCTCTCTACACGTAATTGTACGTCTGGCTGTATCCTCTCTCTCTCTCTCTCTCTCTCTCTCTCTCTCTCTCTCTCTCTCTCTCTCTCTCGATACAGATATATAAATTGTGCGTGTGTGGTGTGTGTGTGTGTGTGTGCGCGTGTGCATATGTGTATGTAGTGTGTGTGTGTGTGTGTGTGTGTGTGTGTGTGTGTGTGTGTGTGTGTGTTTACGAGGGTGAGTATGTAGGTAGGCATACAAGTCTGTTTCACTGTTTCACACTGCTATTACATATGTGTCTATCTTCATGTATGCAGGTTTCTGCATCTGCATGTGTACATGTCCGCACGTATGTACATACGTCATTGAGTGTGTATTATTCATTCTGCCAAAGTGTCCCCACACCCAAACCCCACCCCCCCTCAGAGCCCCTCTGATCCCTGATCTGCAGGATGGTGTCAGTGTCTGTGGAGGGATGGCGGTGTGTTGAAAGCATGAAGCCTGGTTCAATGGACCGGCCTGTAGGACACAGGGAATGACAGGACAGCCACCAGTGATCCTGACCTCATCACCGGCCCATCAACCGTGCTGCACTGTGGCGTCTTTGTTGGCTGTCTCAGCTCTGTCGTGTCGCTGGCTTCCTGGTTTCTTTGTAGACGTTTGATGGCTGTGTTTATTTTTGGGGTTCTTTTCTCAATGATTTCTTTTGCTGTTCGGTTATTTGAAGGCATCATTGGGTTTAAGAAGAAATCATCCTCTCTCATCCTCTCTCTCTCCTCTCCTCTCTCTGTTCCTTTTCGCTCTCTCTCTCTCTCTCTCCTCTCTCTCGCTCTCTCTCTCTCTCCTCTCACTCTCTCTCTCTCATCTCTCCTCTCTCTCTCTCTCTCTCCTCTCTCCTCTCTTTCTCCTTCTCCTCTCTCTCTCTCCTCTCTCTCTCTCTCTCTCTCTCTCTCTCCCTCCTCCTCTCCTCTCTCCAGGCTCTCTCTCTCCTCTCTCCTCTTCTCCTCTCTTCTCTCTCTCTCTGGATGTTTTCTCTCTCTCTCTCTCTCTCTCTCTCTATCTCTCTTTCCTCTCTCTCTGTTCTCTCCTCTCTCTCTCTTCTCTCTTCTCATCTGATGTTCCTTCTCTCCCTTTAGAAGACGTCTCTCAGTCGAGTGAAATTTCTCATTCTTTTCTCCTTCCCCCTCCTCTCTCTCTCTTCGTCCTCTCGGTTGCTCTCTTCCTCTCTCTCTCTCCTCTCTATCTCCTCTCTCCGCTCAGACCTTCTCCTCTCTCTCTCCTCTTTCTCTCCTTCTCTTCTCTCTCCGCCCAGTTTTCTTCACTGTTTATCGTCATCGATTCTGCTCCTAAATGTTGTCTCTGAAAATTGGATCTGTTTAAAAATTCAGCAATTTCTTCTTCAGATAATGGATGTTTTAGACGTTCCTTCATTAAACAAACAGAAAAGGCAACAATTTTCATCTTGAAAGTTATGTTAGGACGTGCTCTCCTATTAATTTTAAGGAAATTTCTATTCCGTGAGACTCATCATGCACGAGCAGAAATTTCCCCTTTTTCTTTAAGCTGTGTCGTTTCAGTCATCACCATCCCCAGCCCTACTTCCACCATTGTCCAGTGTATTATCCCTGCGGCGCTCTTTCCCGACACACATCTGAAAATCAGGATCATCCTGCTGCAGTATCAGCCCCAGCAGTCTACAGGGGACATAATCAATATCAGGTCGTCTTCAGGCAACTCACAAGTGGCGACACTGCTCTGCTGCAGACTCGCTTCGGGATTGTTGAATGGTGCCTGTTCTGGCAACATTTACGTGAGAAAGAAAACGTCGTTTTTCACTCCTGTTTTTCATACCCTGGTGGTTACCTACCCATTCTGGTCCTTTTCCCGTCATATTTGCTTCTCCTTAATGGGCATTGCTCCCACGGTAGTCATTCCTGCCTGCTCACTGTGACATAGCTACACCACGTGCATCCATTTTCTACAGGATATGTACACGCACGTGTGTGTGGGTGTGTGCATGTGTGTTGGAGAGTGTGCCGTTCATTCTACCAAGTGTATCCCCCCCCCCCCACCCTCAGAGCCCCTCTGATCCCTGATCTGCAGGATGGTGTCAGTGTCTGTGGAGGTGATGGCGGTGTTGAAAGCCATGAAGCCTGGTTCAATGGACAGGCCTGTAGGACACAGGGAATGACAGGACAGCCATCTGTGTTCCTGACCTCATCACCTGGCCCATCAACCATGCTGCTCTGTGACACCCATGTCTGCCTGCCCTGCCTCTGTTTTCTCTCTCTGGTTTCCTGTTTCTGCCTCTCCAGCTCTGTTGTCTCTCTGGTTTCCCTGTTTCTGCCTTCCCGGCTCTGTTGTCTCTCTGGTTTCCTGGTTGGTTCTGCCTCTCCAGCTCTGTTGTCTCTCTGGTTTCCTGTTTCTGCCTTCCCGGCTCTGTTGTCTCTCTGGTTTCCTGTTTCTGCCTCTCCAGCTCTGTTGTCTCTCCGGTTTCCTGTTTCTGCCTTCCCGGCTCTGTTGTCTCTCTGGTTTCCTGTTTCTGCCTTCCCGGCTCTGTTGTCTCTCTGGTTTCCTGTTTCTGCCTCTCCAGCTCTGTTGTCTCTCTCCGGTTTCCTGTTTCTGCCTTCCCGGCTCTGTTGTCTCTCTGGTTTCTGTTTTCTGCCTTCCCAGCTCTGTTGTCTCTCTGGTTTCCTGTTTCTGCCTTCCCAGCTCTGTTGTCTCTCTGGTTTCCTGTTTCTGCCTTCCCAGCTCTGTTATCTCTCTGGTTTCCTGTTTCTGCCTTCCTGGCTCTGTTATCTCTCTCTGGTTTCCTGTTTCTGCCTTCCCGGCTCTGTTGTCTTCTCTCTCTGGTTTCCTGTTTCTGCCTTCCTGGCTCTGTTGTCTCTCTGGTTTCCCGTTTCTGCCTTTCCTGCCTTTCCGGTTCTGTTTTCTCTCTGGTTTCCCGTTTCTGCCTTTCCGGTTCTTGTTGTCTCTCTGATTTCCTGTTTCTGTTTCTGCCTTCCTGGCTCTGCTGTCTCTCTGGTTTCCTGTTTCTGCCTTCCCGGTTCTGTTGTCTCTCTGG
>JADBJO010003970.1:95666-100666 GCA_016801955.1 Conus betulinus | reverse complement strand
CTTTGTGTTGTGATTCGTCATGATGTAGATGATTGGTGTTCAACTGAGCGAAGAAAGTAGCCGCGGCTCTGAAAGTTTGTTTGTTTTGTTTCTTTTATTGATCAGTTTATAAGTATAGATCAGGCTATGCGTTTGTTTCTGTATCTTCTTTCTCATGTGTCTGACATTGTGCATGTTAAACGAATATATGGAGTTGTGTTTGCTTTATGCTGCTTATGTTTCAGTGAGGCTACAAACTAAGAATGGAGAAAATCAATAGATCATGTGTTTACTTTTACATGAAGCACAAAGCCAGCTTTTTTGTTTCTTTCTGATATGCCCTCTATTGCACATTTCTAAGAGCAGTCTTTGTGGAATTCCTTGTTACTTTTTGCAGCGGTTCGTTGAGTTTGTTCGTTTGGTTGGTTTCTTACCTCACTCAATCTCCAGCCACCGAATCTTGTGACTTCTGTTCCCTCGGCCTATCTTTTCTGCCACCATCCTCCCTCTCCATCTCCCATTTCTCCTCACACATCCTGATTTCTCTCTCTCTCCTTCTACTTTCTGTTACTATGATGATGAGGAGGAGGAGGGGAGGAGGAGGGAGGAGGAGTTTTCAGTTTCATTGAGGAGGTGTCACTGCGTGCAGACTAGTCCATACGCGCTACACCACATCCGCTAAGTTTTGAGACCATACTGCGCATGATTTAAAGCTGATGGATAAACGAACCAATGACTAACATGGTCTCGTGGCTACGACTGTGATGATGATGATGGTGATGGTGATGATGACGATGATGATGATGATGATAAGAATAATGATGATAATGAGGAGGAGGAGGAGGAGGAGGAGGAGGATGACGATGACGATGATGATGATGATGATGATGATGATGATGATGATGATGATGATGATGATAAGAATAATGATGATGATGATGATGATGATGATGATGATGATGATGATGATGATGATGATGATTTATTTTTACCACATCTCACCTTTGCTCCGGGTGCTTACAAAACAAATACACCCCCAAACACAGAATGAATTTTTTTTTTTTTTTAATTTCAAACATTCGCATCACTCTAACCAGATACTCCGGAGTAGGCTCGAAAAGACGTCAACGTTCCCCAGTGCGACAGGCCAGAGAAGCTTAGCTGATATGACAAATAGTTCTAAACCTTGTCACTGAAAGGAAGAAGAAAACGTTGGAATGTTTCTAGTCTAGATTTCAGTGAAGTAAGCGAAGGACATACTGGGCAGACAGTGAAAGTTCATTCAAGAAAGAAAGTAAGAGAAGGCATGCAGACCCTTTTTTTTTTTTTCCTGATTGGGTTAATGAAAGATATGAGCATCATGGGAAGAACGGAAAGAACGTGGGATGATAGACGAATAAATAAGTTCACACAAGCTAGATGGTTCTGTGCCAATCATAACATTGCAGCTATGTCAAATGTGTTCACTTGCATTCCCTTTGGGTTTTTGCAGCAGTGTCGCCACGTTGCAGTAGTGTCAATGTGTTCACTTACTTTCCCTTTTGTTTTGAACTAAGTTGCAGGAATATCACAGACGCCTTGTATCAAATCCGAAAAAAACATAAACAGCGAGCGAATGTCCATCGGTAATAAAGCACGCAGACAATGCATGTTGTGTAAGACATTGGGGGGGGGGGGGGGGGGGGGGGGGGGGGGGGGGGGGGGGGGGGGAAAAGGAGTGAGGAAAAGAGGATGGAGTCCCCACCAAAAAGAAAAAAATAAATAGAAATAAATGAATAAAAAGGGGGGGGGGGAGAGAAAAAAGAGACCGTCTTTATAACAAAAAAAAAAAAAAACAAACGAAAACAGAAGACAAAAAAAATTGTTAAGACGGGGGTGATGTAGGGAAAACAATAGTTGCAGGAATATCGCTTTGTTCACTAACTTCCCCTTTGTTTTGAACTAAGTTGCATTGCAGGTGCAGTGCGCGACCTGTGAAAGTCAACGCTACATTGTAAATGCAGATTGTAAGTGTAAAATTGCTGGACACTTCACGAAGACAGAGGCAGCAATAATTTACACGACAATTCATCAAAACAGAGAGGGCAACGACTGTAGGATATTTCGTGAAAACGGAGATGACAACTATTCTGGGACAGATCGTGATAAAGAGAGGTGGCTACTATAAACACGTAACAGTTCATTAACACAGAGCTGATAAAAACTACATGATAGCTCTCATGACAACGTAGATGAACGTAATGACATAAAATGTCTCGAAAACAAAGGCGGTAAGAGATCACAATGGTCATGAAAACAAAGAGGTCAATTATTATGAGATACTTCGTACATACAGAGATATTCATGACTGCATGAAAACTCGTGAACACTGAGAGAGCAAAACAAAAACAGGACCAGTCCGTTCGTGAAGTCAAAGATGGCGAGGGTAATAAGGGGGTCCTTGAAACAGACGATGTCCTTTATGTGACAGTCTAGAGCAACAAACAAAGAGCAAGCAAACAAAAAACAGTAGGTAAAAAGACCAGATGTGGAGGCAGAAATGGCAGTGATTACATTACAGTTTAACAAAACAAAGAGGATAACAATAACAATTATAAGACAGCTGGTGAAAACAATTTTACAAAATTACATTAACTATGGCAATGCTCACATGACAGTTTATGAAAACAATGACGATAATTAGGTGACAGTCAGTGAAATCAAACAAAAAATTGAATTTTGTGATCCATAGTGAAAACAGAGATAGCAATAATCATATGTCAGAGTCCCATAAACACAGAGGTGGAAATAAAACGTTATCAGTCCCTTGAAAGCAGAAATGGTAACAATTACACGTCTGTCAATGAAGACAGAGATGGCAATAACTACCTGACAGTCCCTGAAAACAGAGATGGCAATAACTACCTGACAGTCCCTGAAAACAGAGATGGCAATAACTACCTGACAGTCCCTGAAAACAGAGATGGCAATAATGACATGACAGTCCCCTGAAAACAGAGATGGCGATAATTACATGACAGTCCCTGAAAACTACGCATCTGACGATAAATGAAGTCACCAGTGGAGATGGCGATAATTACATGACAGTCCCTGAAAACAGAGATGGCAATAATTACATGACAGTCCCTGAAAACAGAAATGGCGATAATTACATGACAGTCCCTGAAAACAGAAATGGGCAATAATTACATGACAGTCCCTGAAAAGACATGACAGATTCATCCATGAAAACAGAGATGGCAATAATTACATGACAGTTCATGAAAAGTCCTGAGATGGCGATAATTGTCCATGAAAACAGAGATAGCATGAAAGCAGAGATGGCAATATATGTAAGCCCATGGTAACAGAGATAGCAATAATTATATAATCGTCCATGAAAATAGAGATGGTAATAATTGTATGCCGGAGTCCATGAAAACGGAGAAGATAACACTGATATATACCTGCCCCTGAAACGGAGATGCTGATACATAACAGTGAAAGAAACAGAAATTGTAGTACTAGTATGACACTTTCTAAAAATGAAGATGACAATGATGACATGAAGTTGGTAACAAAACAAAAAACAGACATAGAATAACAGTTGGACAGTTTCGTGAAACTCGAATTGGTAATAATTACACAGACAGTTTATCAAAAACACGGCTGAAAATTATGATAGGACGGTTCGTGACTGTCGATGATATGACGATACATCCATCTCAGTTTCTGAAACATGAAAGAGCGAGATTTCTTCAAACAGGTTCCTCCACCAAGCTCTTTGGTGGCACAGCTGACCTTTTTAGTGAGATAATGACGTTGTTTTCTTCGCTTGTTAAATTGCTTCCGTGTTTTGCTGGATCGTCTCCTAGTTTGTTTGTTTGTTTGTTTGTTTTGTTTTGTTTTGTTTTGTTTTTTTTTCTTCTTTTTTCTTCATCGATCTCCTGAAGCTAGTGGTGGAATGTACGTGGTCTACAATCATGCTTTTGGAAGACGAGATAGACGGTGTGTGTGTGTGTGTGTGTGTGTGTGTGTGTGTGTGTGTGTTGTGTGTGTGTGTGTGTGTGTGTGTCTGTGTGTCTGTGTCTGTGTCTGTGTGTGTGTGTCTATGAGTGTGTGTGTCTGTATCTGTGTGTTGTTATTGTTTGCCTGAGCCCCTCTGTATGTGTGTGTATGTTGTTGTTGTTGTTTCTGTGTTGTTGTTGTTCTTGTTGTTGTTGTCGTTGTTTGCTTTTGAGAGCATCACCATCTTTATCATCATCATCATCATCAATCATCATCATCACCAACATCATCATCATCATCATCATCATCATCATCATCACCAACACCCTTATCTTTGTTATGACTATCACCTTTATAATCGATGCCATTATTTTCATTACGATTATTACGAACAAACTGACGCTAAACAAGCCAAGACAATCCCCAGTATCCTCCACTATCGAAACAAAGGAGACTTTGAACAGAAAGTTGCAGATGAAATAATCATAAAAACCTCTCCAAGCCAAACACAGATGCCAGAGTCTCCGGCTGCCATCCGCCTTTCACCAATGGTCAAAATCAAAGTGAACTACAGTTCGTGGAGCCGCGGAAGGATCAAAGTCAGTGCGGAGTGAAGCGGTCATGTGGAGGACGCAATTATTGCGCACTTGTCAGCTACTACCGTGAAAAGATCGTTTGGAACTTCTTTCGTTTTCTTTTTTTTTTTTTTCCCCTTTTTGTGAGGTGAAGAGACTGTGATTTGTCTCGAAGTGCTTGCCTGCTGTGATTTGTAAGAGGGGTACTCATGTTGAGTGCTGTGTGCTGCTTGCCTGCTTATGTGTGTGTGTTGCGCGCCTGCGTGCTAGTGTGTGTGTGTGTGTGTGTGTGTGGGTGTGTGTGTGTGTGTGTGTGTGTGTGTGTGTGTGTGTGTGTGTGTGTGTGTGCGTGTGTGTGTGTGGTGCGTGCGTGCGTGCGTGCGTGCGTGTGCGTGCTGATTCAGGGAAAATTTTCTTTGCTCTCTACCTGTGTTATATTTGTCAATCAACGACTCACCA
>JADBJO010003970.1:80666-85666 GCA_016801955.1 Conus betulinus | reverse complement strand
TAGCGGGCGAATTTCATCGTTCTATCATCTGGTGTCTTAATGTGTTTAATATGGAGGTTAGATACACTTCGACGGAATAAACACACACACACGCGCGCGCGCGCGCACGCACGCACGCACGCACGCACGCACGCACGAACACACACACGCATGCATGCAAGCACACACCACACACACACACACACACACACACACACACACCACACACACACACACACACACACATACATACATACACTGAAGGTAGAGATGGAGAGCGGGTGGCTGAAAAGGGAAGGCGGGGGGGGGGGGGGGGGGGGGGGAGGGGGGGGCTGAGAGGTGCCAGCTATTTTTTCATTACATCGTCTTAGGAGGATTTGTCTCAGTAGTGTCGCCTTATCATGGCGCCATCTCACTTTCGAGTCACTGGATTCGTTTGCCTGGGGGTCGTTACTACTACTGTTTTCAATGGGCAAGGAGATCTACCCACTGGGATTCGCCTGCCTGGGGTCGTCACTACTGTTTTCAATGGCAAGGAGATCTACCCACTGGGATTCGCCTGCCTGGGGGTCGTTATACTACTGTTTTCAATGGGCAAGGAGATCTACCCACTGGGATTTGCCTGCCTGGGGGTCGTCACTACTGTTTTCAATGGGCAAGGAGATCTACCCACTGGGATTTGCCTGCCTGGGGTCGTCACTACTGTTTTCAATGGGCAAGGAGATCTACCCACTGGGATTCGTTTTGCCTGGGGGTCGTCACTACTGTTTTCAATGGGCAAGGAGATCTACCCACTGGGATTTGCCTGCCTGGGGGTCGTCACTACTGTTTTCAATGGGCAAGGAGATCTACCCACTGGGATTTGCCTGCCTGGGGGTCGTTACTACTGTTTTCAATGGGCAAGGAGATCTACCCACTGGGATTCGTTTGCCTGGGGGTCGTTACTACTGTTTTTTCAATGGGCAAGGAGATCTACCCACTGGGATTTGCCTGCCTGGGGGTCGTCACTACTGTTTTCAATGGGCAAGGAGATCTACCCACTGGGATTTGCCTGCCTGGGGGTCGTCACTACTGTTTTCAATGGGCAAGGAGATCTACCCACTATGAGAGGAACTGCTATTTCATACATGAAGTTTTTTTCTTTTCTTTTCTTTTCTTTTCCTACATGTTGTAACAAAAAAAAAAAAGTACTTTTGAATAAAACATTCAATCTCTCTCTCTCTCTCTCTCTCTCTCTCTCTCTCTCTCCTCTCCTCCTCTCTCCATCTCTCTCTCTCTCTCCTCTCTCTCTCTCTCTCCTCTCTCTCTCGGCTCTCTCTCTCTCTCTCCTCTCTCTCTCTCTCTCTCTCTCTCTGCCTGTGCCAGGCACATGTATATTTTTCTTTTCATTTCTTTTCCTTTTGTTGGGGACATGGTGTAAAAAAAAGCTAGTAACTTGAATAAAACATTCATATACTCTCTCTCTCTCTCTCTCTCTCTCTCTCTCTCTCTCTCTCTCTCTCTCTCTCTCTGTGTGTGTGTGTGTGTGTGTGTGTGTGTGTGTGTGTGTGTGTGTGTGTGGTGTGTGTGTGTGGTGTGTGTGTGTGTGTGTGTGTGTGTGTGTGTGTGTGTGTGTGTGTGTGCCAGACTCATTCCCCAGAGACTTAACTATAGGAGTCTGTGGCGCGAAACAAGTTTAATCTTCCTCTGTTCCAGACTATGAGCACCTACTCCTTGTCAGACAATCAAATTGAGTGGCTGACAGACTTCCCAACAGAATTACCGCTCTGGTTTCCAGACAGATATAGAGTTGCCCACCCCCCCCCCCCCCCCCCCCCGTCCCCTTCCCCCATCCCTCCATCCTTTTTTTTTTCCTTTTTGCCGCGATCACCAAGGAGACACCTGCCGGTATGCAAGTGTAAGAATATACCCTCTTAAATGTTCAACACATGATGGATTGAAAGGTGTTTTCCTTGACAGCAAAATTAGTTCAGTGTGACCGTTTCCCATATTTTCCGAAGAATTGTTGCTGTTGTGTAATAGTGTTGTTAGTGTTGCTGTGGTTGCTGTTGGGTTTTTTTTTTTTACAGTTCTCTTTAATCGTTCATAACTTGAAACTGTCTGGCTCTGTAACAAGATGTTATGACCTTGAGTTAACAGCCCTCCAATGAATATGGAAGAAGGAGAAGAATGGGAAGAGAAAATAAAGATGGACTGAAGACATGACAGAAAGGACGGGGAAACCATTCTCAGACACCAAGGCCTCGGGGCACACAACGAACTCAGCCGAAGAAATCTAGAGAACAGATCTTCAGTGCAGCACCTAGATGACTTTCTACAGGTTCAAGGGAGAAAAACAACAAAACGAAGAGGAAGGAAGGAAATAAAGAGGAAGAAGAAGGAGGAGGAGAAAAAGGAGGAAAGAAGAAGACGAAGAAGAAAGAAGAAGAAGAAGAAAGAAGAAGAAAGAAGAAGAAGAAGAAGAAGAAGAACGAGAAGAGGAGGAGGAGGAAAGGAGGGAAGGAGGGAAGGAGGAAAGAAGAAGAAGAAAAAGGAAGGAACAAAGAAGGTAGGAAGGAAAGAAGAAGAGAAATAAGGAAGGAAGGAAGGAAGGAAGAAGAAGAAGAAGAAGAAGACAGTCCTCTGAGAGATGCACTGAAGAACTGTTCACATGGTTCCTCCATCTCTGTTTGTTGTGTACCAAAGCCTGGGTTCCTCCAGAGTGTACAAATGTTGTCAGTCCATTCTTGTTTTTGTTTCTTTTTTGTGCGTGTGTTTCCCTCTCCGTTCTGCTATGTTGTCAGTCTATTTTCCCTCTCTATTCTGCTGTGTTGTCAGTCCATTTTCCCTCTCCATTCTGCAATGTTGTCAGTCTATTTTCCCTCTCCATTTTGTTGTGTTGTCAGTCTATTTTCCCTCTCCATTCTGTCGTGTTGTCAGTCTATTTTCCCTCTCCATTCTGCAATGTTGTCAGTCTATTTTCCCTCTCCATTCTGTTGTGTTGTCAGTCCATTTTCCCTCTCCATTCTGCAATGTTGTCAGTCTATTTTCCCTCTCCATTCTGTTGTGTTGTCAGTCTATTTTCCCTCTCCATTCTGCAATGTTGTCAGTCTATTTTTTCCCTCTCCATTCTGTTGTGTTGTCAGTCTATTTTCCCTCTCCATTCTGCAATGTTGTCAGTCTATTTTCCCTCTCTATTCTGCCGTGTTGTCAGTCCATTTTCCCTCTCCATTCTGCTGCTGTGTTGTCAGTCTATTTTCCCTCTCCATTCTGCAATGTTGTCAGTCTATTTTCCCTCTCCATTCTGCAATGTTGTCAGTCTATTTTCCCCTCTCCATTCTGCTGTGTTGTCAGTCTATTTTCCCTCTCCGTTCTGCTGTGTTGTCAGTCTATTTTTCCCTCTCCATTCTGCAATGTTGTCAGTCTATTTTCCCTCTCCATTCTGCAATGTTGTCAGTCTATTTTCCCTCTCCATTCTGCAATGTTGTCAGTCAGTCTATTTTCCCTTTCTATCCTGCTATGCTGTCAGTCTATTTTTTTTGTTTGTTCCCCTCTCTCCATTCTGTATTGTCAGTCAATCATTTTGTTTGTTTCCCTCTCCATTCTGCTATGTTGTCAGTCTATTTTTGTTGTTGTTTGTGTTTGTTTTCCTCTCCAGTCTGCTATGCTGTCGTCCGTCCATCTTTTTTTTTGTTTACCTCTCCATTCTGCTTTATTGTCAGTCCCATTTTTGTTGTTGCTGTTGTTGTGTTGTTGTTGTTGTTTGTTTGTTTGTTTGTTTCCCTCTCCATTCTGCTGTGTGTTGTCAGTCCATCTTTTTTCTTCTTCCCCTTTCTTCTCTCTCTCTTCAACATTTCCTTGTATGAATGTATAAAGCAAGGCCATTGGATCTGGTTACGGAGCTTGACGGATGTTAGTTTTTCATTTTTGACGCGTTTAAAAGAACAAAACAACAACAACAACAATAACAACAACAACAACAACAATACCACCGCCACTAACTACAAAACAACTGTCAGTGGATTAATCTTCCTGTCAAGGAATACACCTCTCAACCCATCCCCAGTTATACATTTAAGAGGGTATATTCTTATACTTGTGTACCGGCAGGTGCCTCACTCATGACCGCGACACAAAGAAAAAAAAGTGGGTAGGGGGATCGGGGGTGGGGAGGAAGTCTATATCTGCCTGAAAACCAGAGTGGTGATTACGTTGGGAAGTTTGTCAGCCACTCAGTTTGATTGTCTGACAAGGAGTAGGTGCTCATAGTATGGAACACAGGAAGATCAAACTTGTTTCGCTTCAGACTGGTATATCAAGTCTCTGGGGAATAAGTCTGGCACAGAGAGAGAGAGAGAGAGAGAGAGAGAGAGAGAGAGAGAGAGAGAGAGAGAGAGAGAGAGAGATATGATGTTTTATTCAGGTTACTAGCTGTTTTACACCATGTCCTTAACAAAAGAAAAAAGAATGTAAAGAAATAAAGTATGGTGAACACAGTAACTCCTCTCATGGTGGTAGTAGATCTCCTTGCCCATTGAAAACAGTAGTGACGACGGCCAGGCAGACGAAATCCCAGTGACTGGAAAGTGAGACGAGGTCTGGTAAGGTGACACCTAGTGAGACAAATCCCCATTAAGATGACGTCATGATAAATGGCTGGCACCTTTCAGCCCCTACCCCCCACCCCTCAACCCCCGTTTTAGCCCCCCCCCCCCCCCCCCCCCCCCCTTCTCTACCCCCTCTCCTTCTCTACCCCCACTGTGTGTGTGTGTGTGTGTGTGTGTGTGTGTGCAGTGTGCAGTCAAATGTATTTGAACCCCTTAAACATATTGATACACTCATTGTAGTAATGGGTGGGAGGAAAGCGGGGGGGGGGGGGGGGGGGGTAAAAAGGAAGAATGATAGTAAAAGGCAGATAACCACTTCAAATACTGGAGCATTCAGTTTACAAAAGAAAAAAACACTTGAGCAAAGACTGTTACCCTGCTGACCTTCCTTAGGACACTGACCTAAGATGAATACTAATCTGAAGGCATAGTCTC
>JADBJO010003970.1:73166-75666 GCA_016801955.1 Conus betulinus | reverse complement strand
GATTTCACCACAGACGTCAGCGGGGAACCAGGCTGGTGGATTTCACCACAGACGTCAGCGGGGAACCAGGCCGGTGGATTTCACCACAGACGTCAGTGGAGTGCTAGGCTGGTGGATTTCATGCGCGGCCGCTCGCAGCGAACGGAGGGCAAACCAGGGACTGATGACGCAGAGCTCACAAGGGAGATCACTGGCGATGAACTTGCACATTTGTCACTTCAACCCCAACTCACCTTTACTGGAATTTCATTTCCGGAAATTCTTTGAATCGGTTCGTCCTGATCACCGTTCATTTTGATAAATGATATGCCAGTTTGACAGTACCTTAAGTTGTAGCGATGCAGGTGGTGCGTTTCTTAAAGTCTTCCAATATAAAAATACCCTGACAAAAACACCAGCCAACATCCCAAAACGTTGTTTGCATTCATATAGAATCATGCTGTGGCCCACAACGCAAAGGCCAAACACACATCAGGAACTGAGTAAGCTGACATGTTCATAGAGTTTGAGTAAGACCCTGTTTACCTTGTGTCATTGTTCTTCGCCGTAAATAAGTCAGCTGGCGCGCACTGACAAATGACATTCCACAAACCCTATAGACATACAAGATAGAAGCGAAACAGCACATTACTCTAGATATGTTCCAAACGCAGAATCAATATCTGTACACATAATATCTTTACACATTTCATCGTATTGAAAAAAAAAAAAAAACATCAACGCGTCAAGAAAGCGAGTCTGTCACTTTGCCATCAGATTCACTACTGATCGACGAAAAAGGGAGAAAAAATATATATATATATTGGCAGAATGAAAAACAGCAGCACCGCAAATGAAGCACCCTCTAAAAACAATCATCAAGATGTGTTCTGTTAGTTTGAACAAATAAGTCACAGGTTTGTCTAGTTTCTTTGTTTATTTGTTTGTTTGAATTTTAGCGCTTACACTTTGCCATGCAAAGACGAAGTCTTAGTTCACATATTTGTCTGGTTTGTTTGTTTGTTTGAATTTTAGCGTTAACACTTAGCCATGCAAAAACGAAGTCTTAATTCACGTTATTTGTCTGGTTTCTTTCTTTCTTTGTTTGTTTGAATTTTAGCGCTCACACTTCGCCATGCACAGATGAAGGCCTAACTATCATTACATAAAAAAAAATCTATCAATTTCAAACGCCAAATTCATAGTTTCGCTTTTAACAAGCAGTGTTGATCATACAAACAAAAAAATGCTGGTTCGTATCTATATTATGTTCTAAAGTGATTCAGCAGAAATGTCTGAACAGTTATGTTATCAATTTCCATCATTCCAGTCGTAATAACAAGGCCACATGATTATCGTTCAAAGATGGCCAAAGTCAAACGTGTTTGTGTGTGTGTGTGTGTGTGTGTGTGTGTGTGTGTGTGTGTGTGTGTGTGTGTGTGTGTGTGTGTGTGGCTTAGTTTTTCCATCCAAACATATTTTGGGGAGATCTTCTGAGAGAGACATAGAAGAGAAAGAGAGAAAGAGAGACAGACAGACAGACAGACCAGACACACACACACACACACACACACACACACACACACCACACACACACACACACACACACACATACATACACACAGAGCATAAGTCATAAATCCGTACGCAAATGAAGCCCCTCAAGTATGTACACAATATCAACAGCAAATAAGCAGTGGAGAAAAAAAAAGAGTATGTAGACAATGTTTCCATGCATAAATTATACCGATGACTTAGAAAAGTTATCCACAAAAAAAGGGAGGGAGAAAAAAAGAGAGATAAAAAGGGAGAGGGGGGGGAGGCCACAGACAGGGAAGAGATGGGGAAAGTGAGCTAAAAGGGAGGGGGGGGGACGAAGCGGCAACGTACAAGAGAATAAACATTGAACATTTTCAACAACACGATGTACCAGCCCACAGACATCAGCCACCCCAACCACCTCCCACCCTTTACCCCCCCCCCCCCCCCCCCCCCCCCCCCCCCCAACACACACACACACACACACACAGTGCAAAACACACACACGCTCAACAGTGCAAAACACATAGGATCAAAACGTGCAGACTTTCCTGTTTTCGTCGACAAAGAAATCAGGGTCATGATCTACAGGGTTGCCATAGGCAGCCAGCGTGGATGGAGAAGCAGAGGGGATATCTACCCTTTTTTTTTTAACCATCCTTTGCATTTTCATCACATAGTAAATTAGTTGCCAAGTGAGGCGACTACAGACGAAGATCTACACCAATCTTAAAAGTAATCATTCCGACTCCACCGAACATTGTGGACAAATCAATCACAAGACAAAACACGACACGTGTCGACCTCCTAAGTCTTGTTCAGGCCAGATCAACAACACTCAGGACAACGACAATGAAGAACGAGCAATCACTTCTCTTTGTCGAATTCGGCGCAAGATGGGTGTTGAATGAAAACGAGGCCGTCAGGAAGTAGACAATGCGAGTTGAAGTAGTAGAGATGGTGATGATAATAACACTGATCT
>JADBJO010003970.1:50666-58166 GCA_016801955.1 Conus betulinus | reverse complement strand
ACACACATAAGCGTACGCGTTTGTGCGTGCTTACACGCCACAACTCTCTCTCTCTCTCTCTCTCTCTCTCTCTCTCTCTTGATTAGCCCATATTTTCTGTAACGCTTTCAAGAAGCGAACTCTCTCTCTCTCTCTCTCTCTCTCTCTTCTCTCTCTCTCTCTCTCTCTCTCTCACACACACCACACACACACACACACACACACACACACACACACACACACACATACGCACACACACGCACGCACACACACACACACACACACACACACACACACACACACACACACACACACACGCACACACACACACACACACACACATATTAACCACCATCATGGACTCACTGACGAACAGACTGACGAACCTACTGACCTGTTCCAAATTCTGGCGGACCTGTCGGTCCAACTCCGTCAAGTCTTCGTCCACGGTGAAGACGGCACTGTTTCTGGAAGACCTGTCGTCGGACATCGCCGTGCCCAGACCCTGCGCCCACTGCTTCAGCATGATGACCCGCTAGTGACGCTGCCCGGCTGCTGTGTGTATAGTCTGAAACTGAAAGCAGGCTCCAAAGTTCTTCTCTGTTTTGTTTTCTTTTCTTTCATTTCTTTTCTTTTTTTTTCTGTTTGTCTTTCTTTCCTTCTGTCTCTCTTTCTTTTCTTCCTTTTTTCTTTCTTTTTCTTTCTTTCTTTTTCTTTCTTTTTCTCTTTCTTTTTTTTTCATCCTTTTTTTTTTTTTTTCCCTTCTTTCTTTCTTTCTTTTTCCTTTTTTTTTTCTTTCTTCTTTCTTTTTCTTTCTTTCTTTCTTTCTTTCTGTCTTTTTTTTTTTTTTTTCTTTCTTTCTTTCTTTTTTTTCTGTCTCGTTTTTCTCGTCCTTTTTTTTTTTTTTTTTTTTTTTTTTTTTTTTTTCCTTTCTTAATGTCTTTAAATAGCGATTTTGATTTTTGTTTTTTATTTGATGTTGTAGATGACAAATCCTGAGCCACAGTGCATTTCCATTTAGACGTCCTTCACTAATATTTCCTAAGTCAGGATGAAGTTGCTTTTAATCGTAGAACTTGGCTATGGTCACACACGCGGAGATCTCATCAATGGCGAGCTGTTAGAATTCCATAAAGGCGAGTTACGAAGGGAAAGCTGATGAAAGAAAATGAAGAAGAAGAAGAAGAAGAAGAAGAAGAAGAAGAAGAACAACAACAACAACAACAACAACAACAACAACAACAACAACAACAGCAAAAGAAAGTAGAAGAAAAAGAAGAAGTAGTAGAAGAAGAAGAACAAGAACAAGAAGAAGAAAAAGAAGAAGAAGAAAAAGAGGAAGAAGAAGAAAAAAGAAGAAGCGAAGAGTGCACCGAATTCAAGAAGCGGTTTGAAATGCAACGTCACGTGTTTTACCATGCTGGTGTGAAATGTATGTGACACATAGCTGAATTCTTAGCGTCTGAGATCAAGATCAGTTGGACCATTTGGTCACCAGCTGTCCAATTATCATTTGACGGCAGGTGTTCCGCCTCCTGAATCCAGGTCACGGAAGCTTTTGAGTCGGGAGTCCATGTCTGACTTGTATCGCATTGTATTGTATCGTCTTGTGTTGTGTTGTGTTGTGTTGTGTTGTGTTGTGTTGTGTTGTATTTTACTGTATTGCGTCGCGTTGTATTGTACTGTACTGTACTGCAAAGCTTTATGTGGTGTTGTGTTGCGTTGCATTACATTGTATCATATTGCATTGTGTTGTATTGTATGAGGGAGGGAGAGAGATACAATACAAATGCAATGTAAGACCATGAAAAAAACTCATCGAAATACGATACATTGCTATGCAAATAATAATGATAATAATGATGATGATGATGATGATGATGATGATGATGATAATAATAATAATAATAATTATCATTATTATTATTATTATTCACGCAATTCACGTACAGTGCTATGCCGTGCAATGCAACGTAATATAATACAACACAAGGCAACACAATACTATTCAAAATGCCATGCAATATCATGCAGTTCAATGGAAGACAATACTACCCAAGACAATACAAATCAATGTAATTCAAATACTCCATAACACAACGCAACACTACACAGTGTAAGAGGAGGGTGGGGGTGGGGAGGGAAAACGAAAAACCACTGTCTTCTCAAGGACCTGTTGCCTCAATGAATGGCTGCTCTCGTGTCAGTCTGGTATTGAAGCTCCCCTTAGACTGCCGGAGCTGGGGGCTGTGTTAGAACGAGTTAGGATGTGGCTGTGTCTGGCAAAATGAGTGCTGAGCGTGGAAGTTCTGCCGTAAACAGGAAAGATTAAGTGGGACAAATGGACAGAGGTGGGGTGGGGAAGAGGGAGAGTGGAAAGCAGAGAGAGAGAGAGAGAGAGAGAGGGGGGGGGGGGGGGCGCAGGGCAGACAGACAGCATAGACAGACGCACAGAGACAGAAAGGCAGACAGACAGACAGCAAAGACAAACAGCAAAGACAAACAGCAAAGACAGACACACAGACAGAGACACAGACAGACAGACAGACAGACAGAGAGAGAGAGAGAATCTTAAGACTCAAAATCGTAAATGTCTTGGGGTGAGAGAGAGAGAGAGAGAGAGAGAGAGAGAGAGAGAGACAGACAGACAGACAGACAGACAGACAGACAGAGACAAAGACAGAGACAGAGACTGAGACAGAGACAGAGACAGAGAGAAAGACAGATAGAGAGAGACAGAGAGAGTGAGAATCGTGTCTTCGGACTCAAAACCACAGGCTGCCAGAGACACACAGACAGACAGACAGACAGACACTGTGAGAGAGAGAGAGAGAGAGAGAGAGAGAGAGAGAGAGAGAGAGAGAGAGAGAGAGAGAGAGAAGGGGGGAGGGGGGAGAGGAGGAGGAGGGAAAGAGAGAAGAATGAATCTTATCTTGGGAACTCAGAACCGTACAGATCGTGTTTGCATGCTTGTTGCATTCAGCTGTTAGCGACCACCACACCCGGTCTTTTCTCATGTCAGCCCCCATCGGTCTATAGAGAGAAACGAGATCGCCATCCGTGTCCAAAAAAAGTGTGTGCGAAGACCCCACTACAAACAAAACACCGCAGTTTGAGTGTTGAAAGAAACCTGTTGACGCTCCTCGATGTGTGAATGGCTGCGGGAATGGGTAGGGGGGCTGGCTGTGTCATAGAGGGTGCGGGTAAACCTACTGAGACAACATGATTGTAAGCGCGAGCACGGACAGACATACAGGCACACACACACACACACACACACACACACACACACACACACACACACACTCAGAAGTGCGTATGTAAACACATGTGCGGAGATATACATATACAGGTGCGCGCGCACGCACGCGCGCGCGCAAAACACACACACACACACACACACACACACACACACACACACACACACACACACGCACGCGCACACACATACACACACATGCGCGCGCGCGCGAGTACATTCACATGTATGACCACACCGGCAATGGACATGAATAAACACAAAGGCGTTTGAACATACACAAACATACCAACATATATCCATGTTTTGTGTGTGTGTGTGTGTGCGTGTGTGTGTGTGTGTGTGTGTGTGTGTGTGTGTGTGTGTGTGTGTGTGTGCGTGTTTGTGTGTGTACGTGTGTGCATACGTGCATGCACGCACCCATGTGGGGGAAGGGGGGATAGGGGGGAGGTGCTTGCGCGAACGTTGTAACAAAATGTCATACCACGTTCAAAAACCAGTTTATACCCTGTTCATGTTCAGTTGTGACTTAAAAACTTTGTTAGTTCAAACGTCACTTAAAACTTTTTAACATCCGTAGAGCAAAAAAAAAAAAAGCCAGGAGGGCATTCTGCTCTTCAAACGGCCAGACTGTGTCCAGCGGTTGAATGTTTCCAGTGTCAATCGTCATAACGGATTATGGACTCGCTGTTCGGGTCTATTTGTCGTATTCTTACCATCAACTTCAAACTAAAATGCACGTGAATATGTTCATACTAAACTGAAATACATCCTAAACCTTTAAATGTACACCGACAAATTAGAATCAACGAATCTCTCTCTCTCTCTCTCTCTCTCTCTCTCTCTCTCTCTCTCTCTCTCTCTCTCTCTCTCTCTCGCACACACACACACACACACACACACACACACACACACAGAGGCAAAAGTATCAAAAAAGCCTTACCTTTCTAACCCAGTGGTATCACAAATATATCCAGTTCTAGGCAAGTGTCTTTTTGGTGGGGAAAAAGATCCTTCAACAACAACAAACACAACCAGACACCAAGTATCTAAACCAGTGTCGTCGTCACCACGAGAATCTTAAGTCACAATCCGACTCAAAACATCACTGACACTCCTACACAGCATTCAACAGAAAATAGAAAATGAACGAAAGGAAGAAGAAGAAAAAAAAAGAAAAAGTAAAACCGACATACACCCAAGTTTTGGCTTTTCGCCAGTCCCACTCACAGCCCAGCAAGATAACACGACAAGCGTTTCTATCCCACTGCTCAACCATAAAGAACGGTAGAAGCCAACGCCGCCCAGCTACTCGCTATTCAACTGCAGGCCCTGCCCTAGTGGAGCATAGTGGACGAATACAGACATTATCGTGCAGCGCCGTTTGAATTGAATGTTGGGTGTGGCACACTGAAGGGGCTGTTCTCTCGCTGGTTGTATATGTAGCCCGTGTCGCGGCTCGCTTTGTCCTTCAGATGCGTCTCCCAGAGTCACCCGCTTCGTCGGGAAAAAAAAAAAAAAAGTGTGACGTCAATAATCACCCATATACCCGAAACTATTCCCGGCAGATGAGAAAGAGCACGTGCCTAAAGTTAACCTCCTCCCCCATCCCCACTACAACATCCATGAAAGAACAAGAAAAACAGCGCCAAGAGACTTGACAACGTGGAAAGCGCCACGAAGAAGAAGCTGATCCGATCAGCGCGCAAAGCTGCCCAGCGCGTACGTGAGGAGGACAAGGGAGATGCCAGGGAAAATCAACACAGCTCTACACCAGACACAGTGAGCGTGATGGATGAAATGAAAAATATGATTATCGGTCTATGTAATCGTGTGTCAAGCCTGGAAAACACGATACACGAACAAAAAAAGACGATCGAAAATATGATTAAATCTAGAGTTGTCATGACAACAACAGTTTCGGACAATCAGACTCAAACAGATAATCCTACCTGTCCCACGTACGCTGAGATCGCAAAATCGATCCCTACTGCCCCACAACATCCTGGACGACAAAAGAAAACAGAAAGACAGAACAAAAGAGAAAGAAAAATCTAAAGCAAAGGAGGTTGGAAAAGAACTTAAGAATAATGACGTCAACGATTCACATGACGTAAAATATCAGGAAAAAAGAAAACAGAACTCTATTAGGTCTAGATCAAGACAGGAAGAAGAGAAACAAGATTTACCTGTAGTTGCCATGCTCCACGACTCCGTGATGAAAGGTGTGCATGGAAGAAGACTGGGCCGCTCATATGGCTTTGAAACAAAGGTCTCCAAAGCTTATAAGACTGAAGACCTTCCTCTGATGCTTCAGAAACTTCCATCCTCTGACGAAAGCCAGCTGACGCAGTTGTCATCCATTGCGGCCTAAATGACATTCAGAGGAGGATCCATCCAAACTTGTCAGCAAGATGTTCACAGAATGTGTCGGGGACTTCGCCACTACTCACCCTGAAGTTAAGGTAATTGTCAGCAAACTCGCACCGGTCAAAGATTTTGAACTCAACACGAAACGAGAGCTTTTTAATGCCTTGACAACGACAGAGCTTTTCAACATCAAAAACATATCATTTGTCTCACACTCCAACCTGCATCCCATCCACCAGACACACAGAGACGGCATCCACCCAACACCTAGGGGGTCAAGTGTCCTTGCAGCAAACGTTGGACGGCACGTCAGGGAGCTGTTCTGGGAGAAACCAAAGAAGACTGCCAGACTGCAGAAGCAGAGACACCCCAGAAACTATGAAGACTTCAGAGGTCACCAGCCCTTCTCTGGAACCAGAGGTCCCTGGTGGAACATGTTTGATATATCCTTGGCCCAGAGTGGTTCTAAATCAACAACTGAGAGACAACTAGTGCAGTTTTTGAGGAAATTTTAGTTATGAACTCTGTTCCTCCCACCTTAAGCGATACTTTTCTGTTGTTCTTTCCCTTATCGAGCATTTTCAAAGTGTATGTGTTTTTATCTAAGTGGGCTACAAGTCTACATTAATTTTGACAGTGAATTCATTTTCCCCCATAACTATTCCCCCCCTCCTGTTTTGCTTGTCATCTTTAAGTCAGAAAGCAATTGTATTTAGCTTGCTTTCCTACACCTGCCTGTTTTCATGACGTCATCTATGAAAGTAATGCAATGGAATGTTAGATCTGTTTCACAAATTTGCCATATCTAATTCAACATCTGGCGAATAACATGTACCAAGCACTTATTTTACAATCACTCAACGTGAAAAAGAACAAACTGCCCAACTACCAGGTTTTTATTACCCACCTGTATATGAGCAAGTTGAGGATACTTCCAAAATAAGTGCAGCTATATATATTAAAGAAGGGATAGATTACAAAGTACGCCCTCCCCCTGCACCAAATGCTCACGGTTTACATTTGTGTGCAGCTCAAGTAAAATTTAACGAAATCATCATACACAATAAACATAATTTCTGCGTACTTACCTAAAGGACCCAATGAATTTAACACAGAATGGTTACATACTCTTCAAGAAAAAGAAAAGTGCTGATAGCAGGGGATTTTAACGCGCATTCCCCATTCTGGGATAAAGATTGTGCATCAGTTACTAGTAACCGCTTTGTTGAAAATATCGTTGATTCTTGTTTGTATATGCTTAACGATGGCTGCATCATCACTAGAATTCCAGACATCTCAACACAGAGCATCAGCAATTGATTTAACTTTGGTATCTCCTGTCCTAGCCCCAGAATGTAACTGGAATACCTATAACGATACTTTGGGAAGCGATCATCTTCCTATTATTATAACATTTAATGAAATGACAGAGTCTTATGATCTCACGTAGACAAAATTCCAAAATATAATTATAAACTTGCTGACTGGGAGAAATTCAAAAATAGTCTGGATGCTTGTCATACTGAAAAGTGTGATACTGATAATATAGACCAATTATATTCATATTTTACTTGTGCCATTCTTAAAGCTGCTGATGTAGCAATTCCAAAGTTCCATCCAGTCAAATCAAACAAACATTCAGGAAATATCTGGTGGACACCAACCTGTGATGCAGCTGTAAATGATAAGAAAAAGCGATGTTTAAGATATATCTAAAAGACAAATCACCAGAGAATCTAATTGCTAAAAGAAAAGCAAATCATTATAGCAATATGGTAATAGCGCAGGCGAAAAGGCAATACTGGTCCTCTTTCTGTACAAATGAAATTTCAAACCATACAGATCTCCAAAAAGTTGGAAAAAAGTTTCATGAAATGAAAAAAGGTGTAAAT
>JADBJO010003970.1:23894-43894 GCA_016801955.1 Conus betulinus | reverse complement strand
AGACGAAGCGTGCTGCTCTGCGCGGGATAGCCCTCATCTTGTCAATACTCTCTCTGTGTGTGTGGGGATCCCAGACTGTTGCAGCAAATTCCATGATGGGTAGCAAGGAGTCTTGTACGCTGTCTCTCTGTGATTCCCCGGGAGCTGATTTTTAAGTTTCGCCTTAAAAAGCTGAGGATCTTGTTGGCTTTGGAGCAAACGTTGTTGATCTGTTCATTCCAGTTGAGGTCTTTGGTAAATGTCAGACCAGTGTACTTAACGTTGCTGACAGTCTCTAGTGTGTGTCTATGTAGCTGGTACTGGGGTTGAGGTAATCCTTTCCTGCTGCGGGTTACAGGCAGTGTGGTGCATTTCCCTGGGTGAAATACCATGTCCCATCTCTTCTCCCACTCTGCAAGCTGGTCCAGATTCCGTTGTAGATGAGCTTGGTCGTCTGGCGATGCAACCACATCATACACAGCTGTGCCGTCCGCAAACAGTCTGGCCTTGGCAGTCAGTAGACCTGGCAGGTCATTGATGTAGACCAGAAACAAGCAGGGGCCAAGTACGCTACCTTGTGGTACTCCAGACTGGACATTGACGAAGTCTGATCGTACACCGCTGACTACCACTGCTTGCCTTCGGTCTCCGAGGAAATTTGAGATCCATGTGAGGAGCGCTTCCTGGATGCTGTAATGGTGTAGCTTGTGGTTACGTGCCGATGTGTCCGATGTAGTCGAAGACATCTCCATTGTATCCCCCACTTTTAAACAAAAACTCATCCCACCTTCAATTGCCTATTGATCAGATCAATGATTTTGATATTAAACATACCTTGTATTGGAAAAAAAAATCAGAGAGAGAGAGAGAGAGAGACATAGACGTGGACGTTTTTGTTTTTTATTTGTAAAGGCCATGGCCCATTAGAAGGGGCCCCTTAATACATATCATCAAACCGCGCAAGTCAACTCATTTAACTAGCTTAACACATAGCTTACGGTCTTAACATATCATTTCGCATTCTAAATGCCTTATACAAATACAAAGCGAATTGTTAAATTGTGTTTTCATTCAATGATGCCATTAATATAATCAGTTGAAGAAACAAGGTTTTTAGTACTTAAGTACTTAGGTGGAACAGCCTGTAGTTCAGAACAAGTGAGAAGAAAATGAATTTCATTTTCATCATCTTCGTACCAGAGTGGACATGTAAAATTACGATCGTTCAAAGGCCTGTAACGGTTAGAATGTACACATATATCCGATACACCAAACCTGGATTTTGTGACAATGTATCTGATATGTCTGTTGATCTGCATAGATAAGTACCTTGAAATACAATATGATGGAATTAGCACTCTGTAAATATCAAATCGGTGACAGTCATCGACATGGGAATTCCATTTTTGCCAGTTACAATCGATTAACCTTTACCGAAACACACGGATAAAAACTATGTATGTCATCTACATTCTCCCACACAAACCAAAACCCAATTCGTACAGTTTCAACCTAACTTTAGAAGCCCAGTTGCTCTTCCCTCTAGCGTCTAGCTGTATTGACATTTTGTACGCTTTATGTGGTAATCTTTCTGGGGGCATTCAGACTATTTTAGTCAGTAACGAATGTATCTAACCACCGAAAGTAAATGAATTGGATATCTGTCAGTCATGTCAATGATGCTTTGGAGATTTTTATTCTCCTGTTAGGCTAGCTGATGACGTTGTATTGATATCAGAAACGATAGCTGGTCTGCAAAATCAGTTAAACAGTTTAGAAAGAGCTACTGAATCTCTCCAGTTGAAGGTAAACATGGCAAATAGCAACACTATAGTGTTTAGGAAAGGTGGATATCTTGCTGCACGGACAAAATGGATGTATAATGGAATAGCTGTGGCAGTGGTGAATGTTTATAAGTAGCCTACTTTGGGTATACATTTCTCAACCCGTTTAAGTTTCAGATTTGCTTGCAATGATCTTATAAACAGAGCTAAACAATAATGAGTCTCTGACATTGTTGTATTGTTATTCGATACTCAGATTCAACCCATGGTACAGTACGGAGCTGAGTTATAGGGCCTGGAAGTTGCCTCTTTACAAAACTAAAGATTCATTTGTATGCATTGAAAAAGTTTTCCTGGTGTTTCACTACAAACACCAAATGATCTGGGAGAGAGAGAGAGAGAGAGAGAGAGAGAGAGAGAGAGAGAGAGAGAGAGAGAGAGAGAGAGAGATTTCTGGTTTATTGTTCAGACATTATGTCCATACAATCAAGTGTGTTTTATATGAATATCAGTCTGAAGCTTTCTTGTGACGTTGTTACACACACACAATACTTGAAAAAAAAAAAAAAAGAGGAGAGGAGAGAGAGAGAGAGAGAGAGAGAGAGAAGAGAGAGAAAACAGTTTATTATTACATTGGTTACTGATCCGTTATTTTTGCGTATTCAAATCTTTCTACTTAAAACTGTTGTTGTTACTTTCTTCGTGCATTTCTTCATTCAGTTAGTGATTTGTTCATTCAGACTTTCAATTCTTAAAAATATTTTGTTTGTTTCTCTTTTATTTTGTTTTTTCTTTACTTGTTTGTTGTTCGTTTCTTTCTCTCTGTCTGTCTCTTCTTTCTTTCTTTCTTTCTTTCTTGTGGCATTCAATGACAATACCAACCGTATACAATCCAATAAACATTCATGCGAGCATAAAAGCCGAATACACAAGGCGGGCCAAATGAAAAGATCGACTTCAGACTTCATTAGTAATTAACACCAAAAGCACTTAAAGTGAACAGCACAAGACGCACAGGACAAAGCAATTCACAATTGTTACATGGTTGATCGCTAGTTCAGATTTTAGGCATTACCCCCCCACCCACCTTGCGCGCGCGCGCGCGCGCACACACACACACACACACACACTCTCTCTCTCTCTCTCTTACCATAACTACACCACCACCACTACCAATATCCACCAACCCCTCCATCTGACGAGAGGCCCAGACAGTGATTCGCGTGTTTCCTGAAAGTGTCGAAGCAACTCCGCGCGTGATCTGAAACTCACATCATGTTTATAGATTTCGCATTCTCCACCAATGAATGGCGCCGCGTGTAAACACGTGACTATGCCCGCCATCTCAAACGAACAGCGAATGAGGACTAAATTGATGAACACCCGTGCCGCTAAACCGGAAAGGTGCTGAAGAAATGCTGTAAGACTTGTAGTTCTAAACTGTGTGCTGCTTCTTTGAATAATGCAGCTTCACCTACAAACACTGGGGAGTGACCTAAGCCTTTGGGAAAAAAAAAACTGGCCGAGGTCATGCTGATGGGATGAAGAACAGAACTCTGCGTGAATCGCCACAGCAAGCAGTGCAACCCGAAAGACGATGTGGCCCTCTTGATCTACACCTTGGCCTAGATTCGATCAAATACAAGCCATTTTTTGGTGGTAAGATTTTAAGAAAAAAAAAGTTTTTGCTTTTTTCGCTGGGTATTTTCATTTCTTTCTCCCCCCCCCCACCCCCCCCCTCCCCTACCCCCCCCCCCCCCCCCCCCCCCCCCCCCCCCCCTACGATTTCTTTTTCAGCCCCCCCCCCCACCTTCTCCTGCCTACCTCTCCCTGACGGGCCCCTTCATGTCAACGCTCCCCAAACTTTCAAATACTAATTCAAGACTTTCAAATACTAATTCATTGTGCTTTGCAAATGTCAAGGGAAGCTGGATCAACCTCGAAGCTCTTACCTTGGACACTCGCTCGCCTTCAGACAGGATTTCACTCCATCTTGTTTTGTTTCCATCGAAGATGAGCATAGTTTTCACATTCTCGGAAAGGAGTGTTTTCAGAGAGAGGTTTATTTCTTTTTTTTTTTTTAAATGTGGGGTTTTCTTTGAAAAGGAAAGTTTAACATTCCCATAGCCTTCTGGCCGTAAAGGCTTTGACCTGTCAAGAGGTCACCCTGTCTAGGGCCTGGTATGATGGAATGCTAAGCCCATCTTCTCATTCCGACCCCTTTAAACCCATCCTGAACAGAATCAGGTGTCCATTGACTGCTGGGTGGACAGAGGGTTTTTTATTGACTGCTGGGTGGACAGAGGGTTTTCATTGACTGCTGGGTGGACAGAGGGTTTTCATTGACTGCTGGGTGGACAGAGGGTTTTCATTGACTGCAGGGTGGACAGAGGGTTTTCATTGACTGCAGGGTGGACAGGGGTTTTCATTGACTGCTGGGTGACAGGAGGGTTTTCATTGACTGCTGGGTGGACAGAGGGTTTTCATTGACTGCTGGGTGGACAGAGGGTTTTCATTGACTGCTGGGTGGACAGAGGGTTTTCATTGACTGCTGGGTGGACAGAGGGTTTTCATTGACTGCTGGGTGGACAGAGGGTTTTCATTGACTGCTGGGTGGACAGAGGGTTTTCATTGACTGCTGGGTGGACAGAGGGTTTTCATTGACTGCTGGGTGGACAGAGGGTTTTCATTGCCTGCTGGGTGGACAGAGGGTTTTTCATTGTCTGCTGGGTGGACAGAGGGTTTTCATTGACTGCTGGGTGGACAGAGGGTTTTCATTGTCTGCTGGGTGGACAGAGGGTTTTCATTGACTGCTGGGTGGACAGAGGGTTTTCATAGCTGGGTGGACAGAGGGTTTTCTTTTTTTTTTTTTTTTTTTTGCTGTCCCAACCTCTGCGCCACTCTCGGAGGCAGTGCACCCACGCCGCTCATTCCGACACCTGTCCACAGCCACGGCCCCGGTCGGCCCCGCCGCAGCCCCGGCACCGGCAATCCACAGGCAGCAGTCAATGTCAAGTCGTCAGAGGCAACCCACCGAGGGAGACACTGCACTGCTGCCGAGTCACTTCAGTGGTGTTCAGTGGCGCCTGTTCTGATCTAACATACGCAGGACACCACCTACTAAGCCCCCTACTGACACACATAATTGCTTAGTCGCGGAGCCGGCGCGAGTGAGCTCTCCCTCCGGAGGGCGCCACCACGTCCGTCCAACGACAGCCCCCATGGACCCGCCGATACCGGTGACCCCGACGGAACCAAACCAAGGCCACAGACGTGGAGAGGACATCGAAACTGAGGTCACCATGAGAGCAGGGCATGAAGGGCCACAGAATTTGAGACTTTTTTTTTTTTCATGCTGATCGATGAGAATGAGGATGATTATGATGATGCTACGGATTTCCATTTCGATCTGAGACTACATGACAGGGCTGTACTCTACGCTTCCTTTCATAATATATCCCGGCGTCAACCAGGCCCGAGAGATACAGACACCTGCAGTGTTGGTCAAGAAATTTGAGCAACACTCTCAGAAACGCATCCATTAAGTGGATGAAACTCGACTGTGTGGTCCCAGTCTTCCCAACTGAGTCCGCAGCAAACTCAACTCTGGGTAGGAGCCGGTCGGGGCAGAGAAAAAAACCCACATGACTTCTGATGGGATTCGAACCCACGACCTCCCAGCCGGGGAGTCCGCGACGCTAACCACTTCGCCACGGCGGCTGGGTGGACGGTTTTCATTTAGGTTTTTAAGCTGGAAAAAACGTGAACCCCACATGTGGTTTGAACTCGCCACCGTCAGCTCTGCAGGCAAGTGCTTTGACCATTTGGTGATTCGGGTGTGGGGGGGGGGGGCCTAAACCAAGTCCATAATATATTTCTATAACATCAACTGCATTTTATGAAAAGTTCTAGTTTAGATGGACTCTCTCTCTCTCTCTCTCTCTCTCTCTGCAAAACAGTTTCAAAAAAGATATACCAGCTGTCCAAGATAAAACATTTCCTAGACTGCCATTCACGCAAAATATTTTTTCACGCTTATATCGAATCCCAATAAATTATGCATCTACTATTTGGGATTCAGCAAGTAATCATATACTCAAACCTTTGTTTAGTCTTATAGACGTTCCCTGAAAATTAGTTTTGTTAAAATCAGTAACATTATCATACTCTGACTATACAGATCTGGATATTTTACCATTAAATTTGAAGCTTAAATTCCATAAAGCTTTCTTTTCAGTTTATGATTCTTTCGGGTCATGCTCCCCCTTCAGTTAAAGAGAAATTTAGATGAAAAATCGCTATATTCATGAAATTGTAATACCTGGTCCAAGAATAGATATGCTTAAAACCAGTCTTCACTACTCTGGCGACTTCTTGTGGAACCGCATTCCACCCTCTCTTGATGTTCATGCCAGCATATATAGCTTTAAAAGGGCACATCATACCCAACTAATGACTTAATTTTCCAGTTCATGCTCTTAAACTCTCTCTCTCTCTCTCTCTCTCTCTCTCTGAACTGGTTTCTTCTTCAAACTATTGTTCAAAAGGTGCTGCTTGTCAAGTGTAAATTTTTGTCTTTCTTTCTTTGCTTACGCGATGGGGTGCTTGTTCAATGATTTTTTTTTTTTTCTTTTTTCCAGAAATGTGTGTTATAATTTCATTGTTGTGATAATGTTTATTGTATATCTTCCAATAACTATTTTGTCATGAACCATATATGATGACCCCTCCCCTCCCTCCCCAACCTGTTTCACTCACAGTTTCTCTCTCTCTCTCTCCCCCCCCCTCTCTCTCTCTCTCTCTCTCTCTCTCTCTCTCTCTCTCTCTCTCTCTCTCTCTCTCTCTCTCTCTCTCTCTCTCTCTCTCTCTCTCTCTCTCTCTCTCTCTCTCTCTCTCTCTTTCTAGGCATTGATTGTCTTCTGTTTTTGTGTGTGTAACCATTTCCTCTTTCTGTTCATAGTGTTTATGTTTATTTACTTCAATTCTATATTAATTTTGCTGATGATGTTATTGTATTTTCTATAGATCTCCCTTTGTTGAGGGCCAGATATAAAAAAAAAGCCATTTCGTGCTTATTCCGCTTTTTTCCCTCATTTAAAAAATTCATTCTCTCTCTCTCTCTCTCTCTCTCTCTCTCTCTCTCTCTCTCTCTCTCTCCTCTCTCACCCTTTCTCACTATCCCCATGGTCTTTCTCTCTCTCTCTCTCTCTCTCTCTCTCTCTTTTGAAATGACCTCTTTTTTCTCTGTCATCACACTCCATCTACCCCACCACCCTCTGTCTCTCTCTCTCTCTCCCTCTCTCTCTCTCTCTCTTCACATTGTACCTCCCCCACCACCTCCTCTGTCTCTCTCTCTCTCTGTCTCTGTGTCTGCCTCTGTCTCTCTCTCAGTCTTTGTCAGTGTGTGTGTGTGTGCGCATGCACACATGCGAGCATGTGTGTGCCCACACACTCACCGCACTTGGTGTTATTGATGGAAAGAAACAGGGAAAGACTTCTGCCCCCCCCCCCCCCCCCCTACCCCCACTCGCTTGCTTTTAAACAAAACTCATGTCTGTACTGGGAGATCTTCTTGTCTAGTCCAGGGCCACACCACCAAAAAAGGCCTAGAAAATGAACGTGTCAGCTAGGACCCCGCATTGAAATTTTTTGATTGATATGGAAAGAGGGTCAGTAGTGTGTTACATTTTGACATACTAGAACTTTGAACTCAATCTAGTTTGTGAGAGAATATGCATTTCATTTTTAAAGTGATACTTCCAGTCAAAAAGACAAGTATTTTTTAAACAAGCAAAAACAGAAAAATAGTCATATGACATACTCCAAACCAACTTTCACACACCTCAGGTAATAAAGTGATGGAAGTTCTGACGTACTGGGTTCATAACAGGCACAAAAAAGGCAAAAAAGAAAATAAAAAATAGTTATCAATTTACCTGATTCTGAGAATGAATTATGTCCCATAACTGCCCTTATGCAATCCTTATGTGCATATATATATTTCCCATTGAAATCATCCCACATTCTACACAGTTCAAGTCGAGCATAGCACAAATATTCACTGAATTATGTTCACATTTCTATTTTTGTTGTCACTTTAGATGACTGTTCACCAGTGAAAGTATGAATTTTGGCATATATTGCTTGATCACAAACAATACTGACTTTTCAGGTCTAAATGTTCAGCGAAGTCCATGCTTCTGCAGAGGATAGTGTTGACTGTTGACATGTCTGTAGCACTGCCCTTAATGACTGGAAGGTATGTTACAGAAGCACAGGCTGGCACTTCCTTCTGAACAGCTGCCTTAAATCCAGTCCAGGGTGGCAAAGGCAGGCTTTCAAGTGACTGGGTGCATAGCTTGAGCACAAAATACGTTTTGTTTTACAGTGGTCATTTTGACATTTTGTTGTGCAGCTCTAGATCTGCAAGTGAGGATCTGTTCTCCTCTTTTTACAGAAATACACAATGTTAGTCTCAGCACACTCCAGTTTTCTTTTCCTGGAATTGCTCACATTAGAATTATGGGTAGTGGCATTTTTCATAAATGTAGCTGGCAAAGGATGTTGTCCACACTGAATTGCAACCCCATTCACACAGTGTGTTGTGTTTTGTCCATTCATAGTTTCTTCTTGGAAGTCAGTGTTGTCCCATACCAGTGTTGCATATTGAGACCTGTTCATAGAAGATGGCACTGGATTTCTCATTTCAGCTTCAGCGATAGAAGTCTCAACTCTCTGAAGTGTTGTCTATGAGATATGCCCAAGCCCATTCAGTATGTTAACAAGTCTTCCTGATCCTGTTATGTGTCTTACCGCCATTCCAAGCATGCATGATCTGCTTTGGTGTGGTGTAATTCTTGTTTGCCAAGGAAATAATGATCTGTGAGATGGATAGTATCATCATCATTAGTGTTGTTACTATTTTGACATCAGTTAGTGCGCACTCAGTAATGTCTTAAAGTTGTATTTGGGTACAGTTGTACTGGTTTGCTTTGATTTGAATGTCAAGGACAAACATGTATTAATTAATTAACAAGCAAAAACCAGTATCTAATCTTTGTCAGTTGTCAGACTGACTGGGACCCATCAGAGTAGCGCACTCTCACAAACTCGATGACCATGTAAAACGCATTCAGTGGCTACTCAGCACAGCAGCTGACACTAGTGACAGTCTACAGCACACATTGTGTTTATGCCAGTTTGTCTGAAGGTGAAGGGATGGGGAAGAGGGTGGGGAAGTGTAAATGAGAACAAATGATGGACACACTACCTCACTCCTCCAGTCTTTCACACACACGCACACATACATGTGTACACACACACACACACACACACACACACACACACACACACACACACACACACATGTACACACACACACACACACACACACACACACACACACACACACACACACACACACACACACACACATATATACACACACACACACACATATGTACACACACACACACACACACACACACACACACACACACACACACACACACACACATGTACGTACACACACACACACACACACACACACACACACACACACACACACACACACACACACACACATGTCATGGAAGTAATAAAGTGTTCTGGACTTGAAATTGAATGGGATGCCGGAGGGGGTGGGTGAGGTAGGGAGGGAACTGGGGGTGGTGGTAGAGAATGGTAGGGATAGGTTAGAATTGTAAACAGTTTGTGAAATGGGTATCAAGGACCACCCTCTCTCTCTCTCTCTCTCTCTCTCTCTTGATGAATTTGTCAGTTTGCATCAGCAATACCCCTTGTTTACTGAAGTTGTGTCTGATGTCAGCACAGTATTTGTTTGCCATGACATGTTTGTCATTCACAATGTGATGTGTGACGCCACATCAAAATTATTTACTGTCACAACAAAAATGCTTTGAATATTACTTGGCAGTTTTTCTGGACACCATGTTCCTGTGGCTGTGTTGCGCTTCCACTTGGTCTTCTTGCATAAAATGCAGATGGGTGGCAAAACATTGAAACTTGTTCCTCTTCCATTTTTCTGTCGTTGTGGTCTCACGTTCTTTCTTGGTGAAACAGTACCAGTAGCTTTGCCCTTCTGAAAACCCACCTGTGCTTGTTCCATTTCTGCATTTGCCATTGAACCGCATATAACACTGGGGGTGATACCATGCAGTTTCTTCAAGTCGAAACCCAGAAGCTTTTGAGCGATAATCTGTTCTTCTCCATCTAAGACCGCCTACTGGTGACAGGATCGTATAGTTGTAATCATCCATCGAAAATCAGAAAATTGTTCTAAATAGGTAGAAATTTCACATTCGCACCAATGAACAAGACAGTCGTCTGCATGTTAAGGGAAGTAACTCACGAAGAAAACAGCCGGTAAAAAAGTCATTTCGGCTTCATTAATCGCAACTTTTTTGCGTTCTACTGATTAATTTAGATAGGTTCGGTGTTTCTAGACTATAAAATTTTTATCTTATGTTAACCAAAGTACCTTTCGCAAAAAAAAAAAAAAAAAAAAAAAAAAAAAAAAATTCAATGCAGTTTTCTAGCTGATGAACTTGAACGATAGCTTGATGTGGCCCTCGGACTAGTAGGGTTTATGTGCAGGATCTTTCTAATTAAAGTGTTCACCCTACACTTTGGAACATTTTGTTTATACACTTTTAAGCACTTCCACATTCACACACACGCACTCTGCCTTGCCAGGTCAGTCCTGGAGCCCCGGCCCCAGTCTTCCTCTCTCTCTCTCTCTCTCTCTCTCTCTCTCTCTCTCTCTCTCTCTCTCACACATACACACACACATATCACCCAGTCGTTCTGATAATTAGTTTGCCATAATTTGCATTCATTTTGCGTCAAAATTCATTTTGTGTGAAAAACAAAGCACCCCTGCTGTGCTTTGGTCTATCCACGCTTGTTGGATCTGATTGATTGATGAATCGACAAGTAAACTGAAAGACTAGCAATTGACCAGCCAACTGATATGATAAGCTACCTAGTGTACTACTAACCAATGAAGCAACCAGCCATTTTTAAAACTGTGTGTCAAGTTAATGTTGCAAACACTGACATTTGCTTTCTTTTGCTGTACAGCTGATGATCTTTTATTTTTCCTCTTTTAATGACAATGTACGCAAGTGGGGAGAAGGAGCAGTGAACAGATATTCCCCCTCCCCCATCTCCTTCCTCCAACTTTCTTACCCCCCCCCCCCCCCCACCCCCACCCCCTTTCCCAATAGACAGTTGCATTGCTCCAACAGATGAAATAATCAGTTCGTTGCTGCTGAGTTTTATTGACCCACTGTCTCTGCAGCCCTACGCTATAGTTAGATAACTTGTGTTTTTTTTTTTTTGCTATAACAGAAACCGGAACCAGACCTGAGCGACAGCAAAGGATCAGAGCCTCGACAGGCATCCACCTGGTGGCCCACTGTTCTCCATGACACCTAGAAGTGAACCTTTTCCGTGAGGTGAGCCACAAGCACAGACATGACGGTGGCCAAGCAGCTTGAAGAAGACAACTCTGTGGGGATCTGAAGGAATCTGCTGGCAACAGTATTCAAGAAAGCTGGACTCCATGTCTAAAGAGGTGATGGACGACAACAGCATTCATCATCATCAAGGGTGCTGGACTCCATGTCTAAAGAGGCGATGAATGACAACAGTATTCATCATCAAGGAAGCTGACTCCATGTCTAAAGAGGCGATGAATGACAACAGTATTCATCATCAAGGAAGCTGGACTCCATGTCTGAAGAGGTGATGGACAACAACAGCATTCATCATCAAGAGAGAGGTGGACTCCATGTCTAAAGAGGCGATGGATGACAACAGCATTCATCAAGAGAGCTGGACTCCATGGCTGAAGAGGTGATGGATGACGATGACCGAGAACCTTTTCTTTCTCCGCCGCTGTCATCACATACACGATGTCCGCCATCCAGGTCCTGTCCCGTGCGTGCAGAAAGACGCGCGCACTTCTCATCCACAGGAAGGTAGGCACCCCTCCAAACCTGCAAAGGATAACATTTCCAGTCAGAGAAATATGAATAGATTTCCGTCAGTAGTATACAAATTTGACCATTTTAATTCATGGGCTCTGTCGTCTGTACTCCTGAATTTCCACTGTCTTTGCATCTCTCGCTCTCTCTCTCTCTCTCTCTCTCTCTCTCTCTCTCTCTCTCTCTCTCTCTCTGTCTCTCTCTGTCATTCTCTCTCTGTCTCTCTCTCATCTCTCTCTCTCTCTCTCTCTCTCTCTCTCTCTCTCTCTCTCTCTCTCTCTGTATACACGTGTGTACACAAGAAGTGAGAGGAGGAACAACCTGTGCAGTAGATGGTGGCTCACTAATGTGTATGTATGCGTGTTGGGGCCAGGAGGGAGAATGAACACGATACGTGGAACAGATCAACCAAACCTTCATTTTGTAAAGGCATCAAAAGACACAGTGCATGAAATAACCTATGCATAGCCTGTGGTAATTACTAATTCAGAGGGCATGGATATAGACCTGACACATCAGCACTAAACACAGTCAGTATGAAACCTGGGCTTATGTCGTGTTGACTTAGAGGTCAAATCTCTTATGTCCCAGCAATGTCTTGAGATTTGGATTGCCTGTATAACGTTCTGGTTACACACTTCCTCCTGTTTGGGCAGGAGCCCAGGCTACCCATTGACGACCTCCTGGGACATTCCACCACAACAACGGCAGGCACAGTAGACTGAACATGGCAACACCAACAGAGACTTGGGATAGCTCACCAGGAGGCATTGATCGCCTACATGACATCTAGCCATCATCTCCAGGTTGGTGACCATGTCTACATGCACGACTGGTTCTAGGCAGCAACAGGATCCAGGACCTCTGGCAGCCTGACCCACACTGTGTCACTGCCATCGCACATGAACAGGTGTATGCTGTCCTGCCAGGTGGCCCAGAGAGCGTCGTCAACCAAAGAGACCTCCTCCTAACCGCCAATCTCCCAGATGAGGAACCAGAGCCTTTGCCATGGCAACAGCCTGTACCTTTCATGTTGACACCTTGGACACTGACTCCAAAGAAGAGATGATGTGTTGACACCACATCCACATCCGAGGGCACTGGAACCAACTGGCGCCTGTCCCCCTCATCTTCCAGCTGATGTTCTCCCTCTGCCAGCCCCAGTGTCCGCTCCATGGAGGTCACAACGCCTCAAGAATGAGGTAAGGCTTTGGATGAGCAAAAACTGAACATTGTGTACATGCAGGTTACCCTGCTACCCATAGATGGATATCGTGACTCCCGATTATGCATTAAGGCATGATCTTTGTGCCATAATATCATTAATTTTTTCCCATGATTACTTTTTCATATTTGCTTTTACCTACTATTCTATTCTCACTATGATAATTTTGTTCCAAGCCCATGCTGACCATACTCCATAGCTGAAGCTTAGGCTCAGAAGCACAAACACAGCGCATAACATTCTGGCATGATGCGCAGAGCATAATCGGGTAGGTGTCCACCTCATTATGCCCCCATAAGTTCAAAATTCCTGTACAGTGCTGAGCCACTTCCCACCCCAGAATTAAACATAATTTGCCATCACAGATGCTGGGTTACACTTGATGGGGGGAGGAAGAGTATGGGTAGAGTTAGAGAAGGGATGGTTATGGAGTAAGATGTGGGGTAATAGAGAGAAAGTTGGTATGCACAATATGTAAGGGAATATGATCTATTGATGGAAAGAAGCAGAACAAGTGAATCAGAAAGCAGCTTTCTGTTATGTTATCTTCTATTGTGGGAGTAAAATGTGGACATAGCCAAACAAGCCCTTTGAGAAGTTCAAAGCATGGAACAGGGATTTTGGGTTTTTCACCTCTTTGACACATGCATTGTCCACAAGGCCACGTGAGCACCTCTGACTGACCTCTCCTTTGCTGTGCAGACATTACCAAGACGTGGCTCCAGGAGTTCGATTCCTGCTTCAGCCAGCCAAGGATTTCAGCTCCTCATGCCTTGATGCCTGACTACGCTAGTGTCTGCTGATCCCGTTTCCTGTGTGCACCTCTTCCTCCTCAGGCACATGGGCATCTGTCATCCAACCCCGATAGGGCCCCAAGGACACAGACCCTCTGTGTGTGTGTGTGTTACTGATTCAACTGAGAACAAATCTCAGAAGAAATCAAGAAATGAAAACCCACCTCAGTGCATGTTTCCTTTTGTCGTTTCTTATGTGAAATGGTACCGATCCAGTCAGTGTGACATTTGAATGGATGTCCTTATCTTCATCGCTGGCATACCGATTTATGGACTTGGTAGGATATGTCTGTTACTGCATGACATTTTGGGTGTTGTATCATACATCCATAACATGTGTGATTGGGCCCTGGGGATGATTTTTCTCACTTGAATAAAGTATAGTTTGATATGTGTAAGGGGGCTAAAAATATTGTTCCCACATAACACTTCCCATCTTCCGTCTGCTATTCCATTTCATTGTCTTCCCCGTTTTCAGCCATTCGCCTGGATCAGCACCGGCCCCAATTCCGAATAGAAATCTGAGCGCAGTCCCAGTTCTGCTCCTCCTATGGAAATATGTATTCTTCCATTCTTCCACGGTTCATGAGACACCAATATTGATATTGGGCTTGTTTGTAATCTATCCATATTCCTAGACAATCCACCTTGGACTTCATTCGGACCTAAGCGGGAGTGATCACTTTCCGATTTTTATTTATTTACGAAAAACATTTGCAGGAGTCCCCTTGGGAAACATGGAAGTTCCGCTCTGCAGATTGGAGTCTTTATCAGCAACAGATTTTAAGTAGAATGCCAATGAATCTGTTGCAGAGTTATGATGATCCTGTTTTGCAGTTCACTAAAGTGATTGTAGAGAGTGCTAAGGAAGCTATTCCCAAGTCCCGTGATAAACCTAATGATGTTAAGACCCCTTGGTATGATAAAGAGTGCAAAACTTTGGAGGGTAAGAGAAAGAGTGCTCAAAGACTTTTTGCTAGATTTCCTATGGTGGGAAACAAAGTTAAACATCAGGCATGTAGGGACTAAGTGTCGGTATACTTTTAAAACCAAGAAGAAAAAATCTTGGAAAAAATTTTGTTCAAATCTCTGTCCTTTAAGCTCAGTTCAAGGAAAGTCTGGAAATTAATCTGTAAGATTAAGGGAAAGTCGGCTACATCAGCTATTAAAAGTTTGCAAGTAAACGGATCAATTATTACAAATAAATAGGAGGTTTCTAACTTGTTAGCTGTTACTATTCATCACAATTCGTCAGATGATCATTTATTGCAAGGAATTCCAGCGTATCAAAAGATCAGCAGAGTCAAAATCTTGTTCTTTCATGCCAGATAGTTCTGAGGATTATAACTGCGTTTTCAGCATGGATGAGTTAAAGGACGCCATTTTGAAGCCAAGAACTCAGCTCCTGGACCAGATGACATTCATTATCAATTTATTCAACATTTGCCAGCTGAGGGTTTAAAGGTGGTGTTGTCACTGTTTAAATCATGTTTGGTGTTCAGGATATTTTCCACAATCTTGGAGAGAGGCGGTTGTTGTTCCTATTCCTAAACCAGGGAAAGATCATTCGGATCCTAACAACTATTGTCCTATAGCTCTTACTAGTTGCTTATGTAAAACTATGGAGAGAATGGTATATTCTCGATTGTTATGGCAGTTAGAATGTCTTGGGGCATTGGATGTTTCCCAGTGTGGATTTCGGAACAACCGTAGTACTACTGATCATCTGCTTCGATACGAGTCTTTTATCAGGAATGCTTTGATTAATGGAGAACATGTAGTTTCTATTCTTTTTGATTTAGAAAAAGCTTATGACACAACATGGAGGTATGGAATTCTTCAGGACTTGAAGGCACTTGATTTCAAAGGTAATTTACCAATGTTTATTGCTAATTTTTTGTCTAACAGGCATTTCAGTGTTAGACTTCATTCTACCTTTTCAGATCCTTTTGAGCAGGAGATGGGTGTCCCTCAGGGTAGCATCCTTTCTCCACTTCTGTTCAATCTCAAGATTAATAATATCGTTCAGTCAGTAAAGTCTGGGATTGGTAAGTCATTGTTTGTTGATGATTTCTCCATCTCTGCCAAGGGGAAAACCTTGGCTGCAGCTGAGCGTCAACTTCAGTTGTGTGTTAATCATGTTCAGCAGTGGGGTCACTGAAAATGGGTTTAAGTTTTCAGCCACTAAGACAGAGTGTATTCATTTCCATAGGAAAAGATCTCAGGTCTTAGAACCAGCTATCAGTCTCAATGGTCAGGTAATTAAAGTTTCCAAACAAGTGAAATTTTGGGGGTTTTTTTTTATAGTAAACTTTCCTTTTTGCCTCACATTAAGTACATTAAACAATCTTGCCAGTCAGGTTTGAATGTTTTAAAGGTTATTAGTCACACTGATTGGGGTGCAGACAGGCGAACTTTGTTGCGATTATATCGGGCTTTGGTGAGACCAAAGCTAGATTATGGTTGTGTGGTATATGGATCCGTACGAAAGTCTTATCTCAAAGCTCTTGATCCAATTCATCATCAAGGACTGCGGATTGCTCTGGGAGCATTTCGCACATCTCCAAAAGAGAGTTTCGCATGTTGAATCTGGTGAACCCCCTCTGGAGCTAAGGAGATGTGTCTTTCCATGGATTATTATTTGAAAGTGAGGCCTAATCCAGAAAACCCTGCCTATGATATTGTCATGAACCCGCCTTTTAGAGCCAAATATGACTTAAAGCCAAATGAGATTCCTCCACTGGGTATTCGTATTTTGCCCCACTTCGGGGCAGCTGGCATTGACCTTGATGCTGTTGATGACGGTCCATTACAGACTGATGTACCTCCCTGGAAAATAGCCAATCCAGAGATTAATTCATATTTAAGCCAATTTCAAAGGAGGTCACCTCGAGATAAACAACTTTATCTTGAGCAATGTGAACTTTATAAAGATTTTACCAAGATTTTTACAGATGGTTCTAAAAAAGATGAGAGGGCTGCAGCTGCCATTGTGTGTGATAGCAATTTTCAGGAGCCCACCTTGTTAAGATTGTGGGATTGGTCGTCTGTTTATACTGCTGAACTGAAGGCTTTTAAATCTGGCTCTCAGTGCGGTGTCTAGGTCAGATCAGAATGATTTCCTTATTTTATCAGATTCATTGTCGGCACTGTCGGCTTTATCGACAAGAGAAGTTTCACATCCAGTTTTGGCGGATATTCATGATCTTCATACTCAGCTTGTCTCTTCGGGAAAGCATATAGTTTTCTGTTGGGTCCCCCAGCCACATGGGAATCTATGGTAACTCAGTGGTAGACAAAGCAGCCAAACAAGCTCTCGGTGCAAGTCTTTCCAGGAGGCCTGTGCAGTTTGTTCCTCACTCAGATCTTCATCATAAATCTAGCTCGTATTGTCGTGAACTGTGGCAGAGTGAATGGTCTAATCAAATTCATAATAAATTGTTTAAAATTTGCCCAGATTTAATCAACCCTTTCCCATCAATAGTACATAACCGTAAAGAGGAATCGGTTTTGTCACGGTTACATATTGGGCACAGCTATATAACGCATAGTTGGATACTCAGAAGGGAAGACCCTCCATGGTGTGTTGCATGTGACAGCTTGTTCAGTGTTCATCATTTTTTGACTGAATGTGCTGATTTGATGTGTATCAGAGAGAAGTTCTTTTCCACCAGTGATTTTCAGTTCTTTTTCATGAGATTTCAGTGGATCTTATTTTTTCTTTTTTGAAAGAGGTAAACTTATTTTATAAATTATAATGTTTTTATTAATGTATATAGGTGTTGCTGGAGTTGAACAGGTAATTGTGTTTTTGTCTTTATAAATTTAAGCGATGTGTTAATACTAGTGTGGGTATTAGTATCTAGAGACAAAGCAGATATGATAGCTGAGTCCCTGATTTGGCTCCTAGTAGTCCGCTGGACCCTATAAACACTAACTAACTAACTCACTCCACCTTGGACTTTAACACCACATACTCGCTCTGATGTTGCTTGTTTTGGTAAGGACTCCAGCTGCTATCTGACGTGCACAGCTCTTAGGAAGGAGGGTAGGAACTGGGAGAAAGTAAATGAAACGACCAAAAGTTGTGGTTAAAAACCTTGAATATGCGTCATTGCATCAAAAAAAGGGGGAGGAAATTTGCAGAAATAAGATCATGAACATGATGAGAAGGATGGTCAGTGAGGTGGTACACAGCAGTATGGAGAAAGATATCTTCATGGATGGAGGTGGAAAATAGAAACAAGACAAGAAGAAGAGAAAAGTGTGCTGAGGAAAGATCACTTGAGACGATCGCTCATGGGGAATATGAGGCCAGAGGTGAAGCTATTGATGAAAATGAGATGGGTCGGAAAGCTGTTGGGGAAGTGAAAAGGACATAACTTGGTGTCCACTCTCCAGTGTCTGTTTACCTATGTAATTTTTATGTTTTATTTGTGGCAGTGACATGCTTTTCATTATCTTTTGCCCCGTTTTCTTTTCTTGTGAAAAATCAGTGAAATGCTAGTTGTTTGTAGCACAGCCTAATTTTATATTCTTAAGATATCAACAGTTTAGCTAAATCACATACATATGCTGTTTGTTTCCTTTTCAGTTTTTTAATTCTTTTCTCATGATCTGATTTTTTTTTAACGTGACATTATTTGTTTGTGACATTGACAGACCAGAAAAGGCTTTGTTTTGTGGGCTGGATCATAATGATTACAACTCAAAAAGAAAGAAAGAGAAAAGAGAATGAAAACTTGAAGCCTGTGTGTCATTGGGGGTATAATCAACAAAATTCAAATGAAGGATTCCAACCAGTTTTTTTTTTTTCTGTCCTCTTCCTTCATCCCTTGTTTTCCCACTGCTCTTCCATTTTCCTTCCACGCTTTCCACTGTCTACCCGCCCATTCCCATTTTCCCTTGCTGACCCTGATCCAACTTGGTCCGGTCCTTACTTTTTTTTTTCTTTGCCACCACCTGCCCTTCTTGTTCCCTTCCCACCCCTCCCTCCATGTTCTACCTCATTACCATCCACTTCTGTTAATTCCTTCACATCTCTTATCCAAATTTGGCCACTGTAAGCCAGTGTCATAACCTCACTTGCCTTCCCTACTTGCTTGTGCGCACAAGCATATGCACACAAGCATGCACGCACACGCGCGCACACACACACACACACACACACACACACACACACACACATAGACTCTCCCTAAACATGTCCCTTCTCATTTCCCGCATTGTCATGGCTACCTCAACTCATTCCCCATTTCATTTTCTCATCCATTCTTTTTTTCATAAAAATGGGAACAAAACTGGAATGGCCCCATGCCTTGTCATTGCCATTGGTTGTAGACTCGCTTTCCTACCATGCCCACGTCTTCATATCCTGACTGACCACCCCCTACCTGCTGTCACACCTTGTGAGACTGTAGACTGTCTTCCCTGCCATGTCCATCTCTTTCTGGTCAAATGACCACCCCTACCCGCTGTCACACCTTGTGAGACTGTAGACTGTCTTCCCTGCCATGTCCATCTCTGTCTGGTCAAATGACCACCCCTACCTGCTGTCACACCTTGTGAGACTGTAGACTGTCTTCCCTGCCATGTCCATCTCTTTCTGGTCAAATGACCACCCCTACCCGCTGTCGCACCTTGTGAGACTGTAGACTGTCTTCCCTGCCATGTCCATCTCTTCTCTTTTCTAAATGACCAGCGCTATGTACTATCATACCTTCAGGTCATGGACTCCATTCATTGCTATGTCCATTTCTTTCTATCTTACCTGGCCACCCCTATCCATGGTCATATCTTCTGAGGTCATAGGGTCATTCATTGTCATGTCCATCTCTTTCTATTCTAAATGACCTCCCCTATCTATTGTCATACCTTTTGAGCTCATAGACTGCCTTCCCTGTCATGTCCATCTCTATTGTAACCGACCACTCCTAGCCACTGTCATACTATGAGTGTGTGTGTGTGTGTGTGTGTGTGTGTGTGTGTGTGTGTGTGTGATGTTCATGGTGAAAATGCTGATCTTTATTGAGAATGAACTCCAATTCCTGCAGCTCTATTCAAATCCTTTTTATTCCATTTCTTCTTCCAGTTAATCTTATACTTTATTTTTCTTTCCGTTTCATTCCATCTGCCTTATTCTGATTAACATGCGTACAGACCCTCCAACCCTCTACTCCCTGTCTCATGTCTTTTCCATTCAACTTGT